>ML796987.1:322779-337003 GCA_009831015.1 Picea engelmannii
AAAAGGTGGGATATATCGCCTACAGACTCAATCTACCCCCATACATGCATATTTACTCAGTATTGAATGTGGATAATCTCAAACTCTATGAGACCTCCATGTTGGATCAAGAGGAGGAGAAGGTCCTACTTTCCATAGAGGATTTAACACCAGATGCTTAGGTAGAGTTCGTAGAAGACATGGTTTTTCAGAAGTGATCTAGAACTACAAGACAAGGGAAACATGACCTTTGGAAGATTGGGTTGAAAGGACAACTTCTAGGAAAATCAAAGTGGTACTCCAAGGAGAAGGTAGCGGAAAAATTATGTCACCTCATTCAGTAAATATTTTGGGGACCTAAATCCTCCCTAAATGGGAAGGTATGATCCAAATTGGATCATTATATTATTTTTCATCTATCTCACTACGTTTTGGGTGGAAAAATGGGAGGAATCGGCTTGCAGGGCCATTTCGGTGGCTAGTCCAAATTTTGAAATTTAAGTCCAAAAAAACAACAAAAAATCTTCAGGAGCCATTTTGAGTCATCAAACAACCTTTTTTTGGGTCCAGACCTTACTACACGTCGATACTTTTCCAACAACACAAACTGTTCGTTAATCAAAGTATGAGAAAGTTATGCCTCTTGCAAGTTGACCTACCATATTGATCACCATGGTGTGAGTGAATGCCACATCAACCTCCATTACTTAGACAGGTGAGGCAGGCCATGTAATTAATTATAAGAACATTCTATAATTTCCAAAACCTTATCACAATTGAATGTTGAGGAAGTCAAAAACTTATCCCTAGATGGCTATCGGGCTAGGTTAAAAACCAAGCCACTAAGAGGAGAAGGGGTTCCATTATTTTGTATTTGATCTTGTTCCATAGCTGGGCAGAACATCTCAGAGTGGTATTCTATGAGCATAATAGAGGAGGAGATATTTTGTAGCATCCATTCAGGACACAGTTCAAAGTCAACTCCACAAAGAGTGCATCTTTCTTTGTATTTGCATCATTTATATACCAGAGAAAAGAGAGCAGAGAAACCTCAGCTTCTAGCTAGGTTTTCTATCATATTAGGTTTCCCAAGTCATATCTTGTGTTATTTGTGGATGGTGTAAATGTGCTTTATTGTTCTCTATTTTCTACTTGTTATCTATTTTATCAGTAACTAAATATTCTGGAGATCTAAGGGAAATTAACCTTAATCATAAATATTTCAGTACTTTATTATATTTGTTGTGACGAATTGTTCCAGTGGAATATCCATGATAGTTTACAGATCATTAAAAGGAATTAGCAATGCAAAGTGGATTTTTGTTCCACCTACATTATATGCAGCTTTACCTATATATGAAAGAATCATCCCTTTCGTCTTGAGAGGGTCACTTGTACTAGATGCATCATAGATTTGTATAAGCATTTGAAATAATGATTTTGCTATAAATGTCTTGCCTATTCCTACCCCCTTGTAAGGAAAAAGTGCATGAGTGTGTACATGTCCTTACGTTTCTTTAGTGCAATATCCTTCACAATTTCTTGTTGCTCTCTATTTAGCAACCCTCTAATTCTGTAATATTTTTTGTTTTTGAGGAAGAATGGATGGTCTGTGACTTGAAACCTGAGATTGATAATTTTTCCCATATTGGATTATAGAGGACATGGGAGATCAGCTTGTAAGTCATAGAATTCACAATGAACTTTAGTTGTTTGTAGTCCAGTGGTTGTATCATCAATGTTCACAAGATTGTCTAGTTTCTCAAGTGCAACTTCTAAATCGCCCCATGTTGGGTTTATGTTGTATGTAAATTTATCCTCATTGGTATGTATTGTACTATGATATAAATTATATGCAACTTCCAATGTAGAGAAGTTATGTTTTACTGTGTCTTCACTTTGTTCAAATGGAATGTATAGAAAAAGCTTCACTCGACATAAGTTTTCATAATTAATGTATTTGTTGTATTTGACAAACTGTTTTACGTTTGTTTTTTTTCTTTTTGATATGTGCATACCATTTTTCTTGTAATTTGATAAAAATTCTACAATGTAGATATGCTTAATATAAGGTGGACACTCAATGTCGTAATCAATGATAGAGTGGCACGTCACATCACTTGAATTACCAGGTTCTTGTTTTAATAGGAATGGTGGCTTAAGCATGAACGCGCATTGATAGGGAGGAGATGTGTTTATGAATATACATTCCCTTGAGTTGCAACTCAATGGAAGGTAAAGTGCAATATGGACTTCTTTTTGAGCCAAAATTTGTTGAATATTTAGCAGTGTATTCCTAAGTGTACGTGTCCTTTTCATAGCCTCGATTCAACTTTTTTCATGTTATTTGTGTATCATTGTAAATGCAATTGTCATTTGTCAACTTTGGTCATGTACGAGCTACAATATGATATTTCAACATATGCATTGAGCACATATTGTGCATCTATATTCACATTCCACATATTGGGCATGTCCTTAGCAAAATTGATGTTCCAAATATGTGAGGGTTTTCGTTTAAGGAAGATTGTTGATTGATTTTGTGTAGATTGTATAACTTGGATGCTGTCATGTTTTTCTATCTTCAATAATATTAAGAAGTCTTCGAAGGTCATTAAGTCATCATAATATACTTGCTCTAGAAATGTGAGTAGGGAATTTGATTTCTCGTGAGAGATTTGTCCACTAAACTAATCGATTCGATGACTTTTGTCATTTTCATTGGCGGCATAGGGAATTTTTATCTACAATGTGAGTTCCTTCATTTTTTACAGCTTCTCATATGGTATTGCCTATGCATTTTGGTGGGTTTTGGATCCAAATGATATGTGTCACAGGTAATGCATTGGTCCAAAAACTTCTTGATTTTTGAATTACTATCATTTTCATATATTGGAGCATATTCTATCCACAATATTCCATGTTTGTGTTCATTTCACCTATTCCAGAACTATGTTACAAAGTAGGAGTCTGTTATTCTTCCGAAGAATGTTTCATCATAGCATATCAGTTTTTTTAAAGAATTTATTCTATGTCTATAGTAACGAGTACATGTGACCGTGTCTTTTCTTAAGAGGTGGTTAATGCCGTCGACTTCCAATGTTTTTGTTTGCTTTCTCTTTTTCTTTTTATTGGATAGCTCGGTTAGTGTAGTCACCAATGGATTCCATCAAAGTTCTATACTTGTAAATGTGATGAAAAAAATTGGGGGCTCCAATTGTCGAATCCTTGAAAATAGTTTTTTCTTGATTTATTGCAAGTGATCAGGAGAGACACAACTGTTCTTGAAATGTATGTATCCAATATCATATTTCAATATTTTTTATTAGATCACTTTGTACTTGACATATTTTTCTAATATCTTTCTTCCTCACAGCTAACCTTTTCTTATTCGCACCCATACACAAGAGAGGACCTTTTAAATTATTATTTGTATTGTCTTTAAAAACAAATTTGTCGTGTGGAATGAGAAATCACCACTAGCTTGCAAAAATTCCCATTGTACTATTCTTTGGTAGCTAAAACGTTTTGTAATGTCATCGTCACATGGGTCTCTGTAGAAAAGTGTCAGGAAGTCCATTTCTTCTATGTATTTGTCTTTGAAAACTTCAAGTGGACGTTGTCCTTCAATAGGTGTGAGTTCGACGATCTCATCCCGCAAGTCACATATGTGTTGTGACTCTTTGAATCCATGTAGCGATGTCTCAATAGGTCTTTCATTGTCTAATTTATCATTTGCATCACTTTCACTATTGGTGTTTTCATTTTGCGTGGAGTCTACATTGTCTTGCTAAAGAACATGGTTCCAGTCCTCATTTATACAAAAAATTTCAACCTTATAAATAATTCTATAACATAATTCTTTTAACACTCTCATGAAAATGTTTACACGTACTCTACCAGTTTGGTATGCATTCTTGTATTTCAATTGCCTCTTCAATGCAAAAACAAGTGTCATTGTTTCGTCCGTGAATTGTGGAAATGATTTTTCCACAACATCTATATGGACATGCATGTTAATAATTGATCATGTCAAGCCCATTTGGGATCATCTATAACCCCATGGTATAATATGTGCAAATGCAATTCACAGTGACACAAGTCTCTCTTCAAGTTATTAAAGAGTACCTACATCTGGTAAAGGTGTGTTACATCTTATTTGGTCAAGTGTTGCAAACTATGGAACTTTTCCATTTTGAAGCAATCTTTTGCATGCAATGCACATTTTTTAGTGGAGAATGTTTTGTCATTCAATGTCAAGATCACATATTATCTTTCCAAGTCATGGGTGAAACATTTAGTGTTCTTTGCAAAATGCAATTCTTCACAAATTATGCATATGATCCTAGGGGTGTCTTCAATTTGTTTCATATAGATTTACTTTGCATATTTTCTTCCTACATGGGAATATCCTGTGGTTTCCCATTGTTTTTTGTTGTTGGCACTGCGAAGTGTTTGATTTAACCTATGATATGTTAATTTTGCCCTCTTATTAGTACGATGTACAACGACGGATGTGTAATCACATTTATTTCTTTCACTTATGTTCTTTTTTAATTTGTGGTAAATGAGGTTGTTCCTATCAATTGGATATGGTTTTGCTTGATGGAAATCCATGTTGTAGTTTGAAACGTTATCTGAAAATGGTTCTTCTTGATGGTAATCCATGTTGTAGCTATAACCATTATCCATTGGAACTAATGTTTGGATGCAATGAACATGGCGAAGAGGTTGTTGGGCTTCGCCACTGGAAATTTACTTGTTGTGTCCACCGGGGAATGTCCTAGTGTGGCTTATTTTGCATGTATGACTTTTTTAAATTTGTGGTGAGTGATCCTACACTTTTTACTGGGGCTTCCCACTACTCGATGGTAGTTGATGAAAAAATCACTATCTCTATTTGTTAACATCATTGTTCTCTTACAATTGTTTTTCCTTTCTGGATTTGGTGATTCTATAATCGTATTGYAGTTGAGCCCATGCATCATTTTTAGGCTTAYTGCAACCTGGTTACAATGCACARTGCATTCCTCRCTATAAATTTCTCTTTCCAACGGTTCATAGTGGATGTGTGATGTATCTATTTCAAATGTTAGCACATCGATTGTTTGATCACAGTTCGAATTAGCAAAGTAGAAGTTCACAATGATATTTGCATGTTCCCCTTCTCATATGGCATTGACATGTTTATTAGATATGATTTCCAACTGCCAATTGCTAGTATACTTTGTATGAGACCAGGGGTCAAGTGTTGATGCAAGCATCATAATGCTTTCTAATTTCCACCTACAATTGCATTGCAGAAGGATTGCACAATGTAAAGTCTTAGAGAGTGTACATCAAACTCTGTCAAGATCAAATATCAAAGTGCAGTGAAGAGACTATCCCCACAATTAGATGTACTAGTTGTTGCCATGTTTAACCCACTAGAATGCATGTCATGCATAATACGCTCACAATGGTATTGAAGGTCTTTGCACATGAGGGACAAGTAAATATTAGATCCTCCAGAATTGCATATTGATATTTTTTTTTATAAATTAATGGTTCATAATGACCACTAAGAGGATCATCGTCGTGGAACAAGATGCGATACATATCTGTATTTGTATTTTTGTGAAATAGAAAAATTCTTATTTTCCTTGTCAGTGACCAAACTCCAATTTATATATTTATCCAGCTGGATAGCCAACATATACAAATTATATCCCCCCATATTCCTCTCTCATTTTTAGGTTGGCTTGAATATGCAAACAATCACATCTTTGAAAGATATGTATCAACATCATGAATCACATGCATCTGGTATAGAAAATCAGATGCCAATTCGCACTAATACGACTATAATGCATCAATGTTACCATGGTGCAAACATAATAGGAAACGATCTATCAACCCATTACGCAGATCAATTGAAGAATAACATAAATACAACAGAACTTGTAATGCATTAAACAAACGGTCCCATGTAGTACAAAAATGATTCTAATCTAAAAAGGCCATTGTTACTTAGTAGTTGGTCAATGTTGGTAGGTACAGTGAAGTGTGCATTCATTTGATATCTTTCAACATCTATTATTTTTGTCATCTTCTAATTGGTGCGTTGCAAGTTATTCCTAAGTTATGGTTAGGACACTATCCAAGCAAGGAAGAAAAGAACAATATAGTTTTGACAGTGGAGACCTATTTTGTTTTTGGCTCCTCTAACTTTCTCACCTTGAACTTCAATGTTTCATAGTTGTTATAGCCTCTTCCTTAAAAGAAAATCAATGCTATTTATTTAATTACTTCATATACATATTACAAACTAAACAACATTACAATCCATCCTCTTATTATCTGGGAAGATTGAATGTTGTAAACATAATAGATATAAAGACAGGACCATAAACAATACATAGAATTATTGCACCTCATATGACCCATTATTGTACATATAATTACTGCAGCCATAGAGTTTAATAAAGTGTTTGTTAAAACACCATAACCATAGGGTGGGTGATTTCTTTCTTTTAACCTTTGCTTTCTATTATAAAATTGACATCTCGAGAATCATTTTGATGAATGAGATATGGATTTTTGTATGGGTTATGTTTATATTTAGACTACTCTTTCACAACAAATCAAATTCAACTTAGAAGCTAATTCTAATTTATGGTCAACATATATCCAATATAAATACTTTCTTTTTTTATTACAAAACTAAAAAAAGGATTAAGAAAATTATGATCAGTGCAATTACGACACTCGAACCACTATAAATACATACATCAATGTAGATGTGAAACATAGCCATCCAGCCTGTGATCGACCCAAAGACCATACAAAAATGTACTTGATAGGAATGGAAGTAAAACAAAATTCATAACAAGGATGCTCACAACATGACCAAACAAAAAAACATTGTGTATGGAAGGAAAACACACTAAAACACCAACAAGACGTGTAAGGTGTTAGGGTTCACTAATGTGAATAAATTCAGAGTCTTTTCAAGTATGTTTATTGAGTTTTAAAGTCATGACTTGGTCTTGTAAACACCAAGACATGACTCAGTCAAAGAATATATATGTATATGTTGAGTCTTTTTTATTAAACATTTGTGTATCCCTTAGTCCCAAGTCAATTTTCCTAAGATCATGTCTTTTGCTTGGAAGGTCTAGGAGGTCATGTTCTAATGATCATGTCAGTTGAGTCAGTTGAGTCATCAAATTATCTGTCTTTAAAGGTGGTCCCATCATTCGAAGGCAAGAGTCATGTCATTTTGTTGTTAAAGAAAGGTAAAGGTGTCATGGAATGTACTATAGCCTTGTCAACTTGAAATATGCTCTTGTACTATTTTTATGCATAGACAAACATTTTTCCATACTTGCTGCAAAGTTCAATGTGGAATTCCCTAAAGTTTTGCAGTGAGCAGTTTCATGATCATTTTTTATATCATTGTGCAATCATGGAGTTTATATCGAATATTTTAGACATGCGGGGACAAGAAAATGTTCTTGGCTCATAAATAATCGTCTCCTCCACTCAAAATCATTTCAAAAAAATCCCTCAACCTATTTCACTGCGAAACTGTTGTCCAAACCTACATGTTGTGAAATTGCCTACTTCACTGTGAAACTATGTTGAATGCTATGAAACCCATGTTTCATGGTAAGTTCTAAATTTCACATGTTCCAAGCTTTCTTCTTTTTTGTATTTCAATGTGTGATAACCCTTGGACATTGTGACATTTCCACTTTGTTCTTGCAAATGTTTTTAGTGTTAAACCCCAAAATTTCGTAGCAAACTCTAACACTACATAAACTTTGTTTTTATATGTTGAGACCTTAGACTATAGGTTGAGGGATGATCCCTGACAAGATTTTCTCTGCTTTCATCAACCCTAAATCATTTGTCTTGATTTTCTGTGTACTAAAGACTCCACTAGCCACCAAACCCTGAGCATTACTCAAACCCTAACTACTGAAGGGATTTGGCTACTATTTTGTTGTAAAAAGGAACAAGTTCATTTCATCACATCGTGGCAGCAAAAACATCAGTGGAAAAGAAATAATACAACAAAAGTTGAGAAATTTGCAGGGTGGAACCTTAAGGAATGGATTTTCTCAATTTAGATCCCATGTACAAAGATTCCTTCCAACAGGTTGGTTTTTTAGCATTCTATGAGAAGTTGCAAGGTTACTTTATAGAGGTAGCAAAGAAATTTATTATGAAGTTTGAAGAAAACAAAACCAGAATCAGGCCTCTTAAGTTCCAACTGACATAACAGACAGTTGTTGTTGCAACAAAGATGCCCACACAAGGGGACAATTGGTTCAAAGGTATGCCAATTTACTTCATCTTCTGCAATGATTTATTTAAACTTGAACATCAATATGAAGAGCTGACAGTTTGAGTTCCAAGGAAACACATGTTTAATCTTTTGATAAGATTTTGAGGGTTATCCAAAGGTACTTTACCTGTGAAGGACGTTTCAACAAGGTTTACAAGTATCATATTAGACAACTTATTCATTTCATAGGAAAAAAACCCCTCAACTTGCCTTATTATCTATATAGGAGCCTTGGAAAAATGTCAGATAGGGTACAAACCATAACCAAGCAGATTGAGGTTAGCCTATTTCATTTCTCCCTCATCAAACTTTTGGTGTTGGAAGAACTCAAGAAGACTAATACAATGTGGGATTCATTTCTAGTTTTAGAAGGTCTACCTTAAAAAATTATCACTCCTCAAGCCAAGAAAATTCCACCTTCTTCAGTTGGAAAGACAGTTTCAACAGGCCCTGAGAGTTCTAAAGGGAAGTGGGGTAAAAGACCAATTGAACAAAGCACATGAATTGAGTAAGTTGCTCCTAAAGCTTCTGAAAGAAAAAAGAAAGGTAAAAATCTTGTCTTCACCCCTAAGGCAGCTAAGAAAATCACAGAGATACCTGCTAGCCAAGGCAACAAAAGGAAGAGCAGGGTAGTGGAGGAAAATCCTAAGAGGTATTTAACCAGGTCTGTTGTCAAAAAGATTACCCTAGAAGAAACAGATGTCACTAAATCCCATGTCCAACATGTGGTTGCAGAGACTATTGAGACACAATTTTGACTAGGGAATGATGGAACAATGCAAGGACTATGACAACAACTAAAAAAGGCACATAATACCATAGCACAAATGAGAGATGAGGAAAGAAAAATAATAAAAAAGATATCTGAATTTTTTTACCTATATGAGGAATCCCTTGACAACGACAAGAGAATGCTAAGGAGATCATTTCCTCTACACAGGAAAATCAAACACCTCTATCATTAGAACAAACTCCTAAAGGAAGAAAACAGAGCCCTGAAGGAAAAGTTGCAGCAGCAAGAAGAAGAGGCTAAAAGGAACTTGGATGTATTATCCCAGAAAATAATTGAATGACTTATGAATGGTCATAGGTCACAAAGTCATATGCTCATCAATTTTGTCTCAATTTTGATTATACACAGAGGTTCAAATCAACAAATCAAACCTTGATTTTGTAACCAGAGAATATTTGAGCATTGAGTTTTTTTTATTATTATTTCAAGTCAAGTTTTAATCTTCAATTTTGGTGTTTTGAGAGATTATGAGACTCCTCACTGCCTTACATACAACAAACAACAATAAAATTAATGATCACATGCTTGCACATAGTTTCACAGCATGGGCTCGCTATGAAATTTGTTGTAGCTTACAACACACTATGAAACCTCCTAGGCACTGCGAAACTGAACTCGTTTTTCCAAATCAACATCCAATAAGAAATGATTCGGCCTTCCATCTATCAACACATGTGAAACTTGAATCCATAATTCAAAGTATTAGTCACATGGTCCAGAAATTTCAAAATTCTAAAGGATTATTTTGTAATTAATTCAGTCAAAGTTTGTTCCTATCCTTTTGCAAAAAGTTGAATTTAGTTCCTATTTTAATGTAACTAAATTTTTTCATGGGGAAATAATTGAGCTTGAATCTTTGAGATTAGGGAGAGATAATTTCTTTATATTTTGTAATTGAAAATGTGCAAGGGGTTGGCTAAAGCATAAGAAGAAAGATATTGAGAAATCTATTCTAATTTTTTGAATTTAATAGAATATTAGTGCAAATGTATAAATCTTTTTCTTACTAGATATTCTTGTGATGATGGTTTGAAGTTTGTTCTCCTTCTTTGTGTATGTATTCTCTTGTTTTTATTTTCATTTCATCTGTAACCTATAAGTGTTTAAATGAAATTTAATGATTTGGAATTCATCTGGTTCTGATGCTCTGAATCACACATTTAAACACTTCAATTTCTTCCTAAGTTACAATAAGAATTCATCTAAAATGGTGCTCTGAGTGTGATAAGTTGTTTTTCTCATTTCTTCTATTATTACAACGACATTTCAATTGAAAATTCATCATCTACCTCACCTTTGCTTCCTGGATTGATCCTTAACCGATCATTGATATTTATCTGTATGTTTAAATTGACTCCATGCCCAATGGAATCCTTCTCAACTCTGCCACCACATCTATAAACCTTGTTATTTACTTACAAATCTAGTCATTGTTCACAATTTGACAACCTACCATTCTTGGTTGAGATGTAAAGAGAGATCCCTCTCTGATCTGAAAGGGCTAGTTTCATCTCTAAAGTGGTTTTGAGGTTTCCTTTGTGTCTTTCCTCCTCAACCAAGGAAATTTACAAAGTGATAAAATTTTGGCGTTGTTGTCGGGGATCGAAATTTGCATTTTCCCTAGGAGAAGGACAAAGGTTTAGATCTAATTCCCGAGGGTAACATAGGATCATACACAACATTGGCTTAAAGTTTACCCTGGAGACTCCATTGTTAAGATCAGTTGCAAAAAGTGATACCATTGAAAAATCTTGGCTCCAAGAAAGATTCATACAAGAAGAAATCTTGATCCAAGTCCTGCATAAGAGGTTATTGATCCAGAGAAGATCTTGCGTAAAAGTGAGAGAAAATCATCAGAAACATGTACCTCTGAGTTAGATAAGTATTCTTATTTACCTAAATATGGAGTGAAAAGTATTCAAGAACTTTCATTTGATATAAAATTTGAACAATCACTTTTCAAAACTAAATCAGAGTCATATTTGGCCCACATATTTTTTGATAGAAGCAAATTTAAGATGTTAGTGTCTTCATCTATTCCTTCTGTTGTTATTAGCCCCACTTATTCCCCAAACATTGTTTTCATCTCTCCAAATGCATCAATACCAGGTCAAGCTTCAATCCCAACTCAAAATCCCCCTAGAGTCGTGGCTTCTAGGTTTGCCCCTCTTTTTATCCCTACCAATTTGCATGATTTTCCTCAAAATTACACTTAAGGAATAAAGATATTTCATCTTGAGGAATAAATTACGCTCAAAATTATGCTCAGAGGAAGATATTTCATCTTGAGGAGGTTGATGATGAGAATTTCAAAAGGAGTTTGTTTGCACAAAGTTTCTCAGGCGAAGTCAAAAAATGGTTCAAAGCCCTACCAACAACTAGTATTCCTCATTTTGGAGAGTTCGAAACAACTTTTCTTGGGAGATGGGGAGATAAGAATAATCCTCTACAATTGTTGACATAGTATAATAATTTGAAAGGACTTCCCACTAAGACAGTCCAAGAGTTTTCTACCAAATTCTTGAAATTTTATAACTCAATTCCTGCTCAATTAAAACCTCCTTCGGGAGCTACTCAATTGCATTATGAATTTGCATTTGAAAGTGAATTTGCACAACTACTGAGAGAAAGAAGATCTACTACCCTGACAAACATGATGAATGATGCAATAGAAGTGGAGGTAAACTTGGTTGCATCAGGAAATATTCAATATCAAGTAGAAGTTGAAAAGATGAAGCACAACCTTCAACTTCTCAATCATCAGATGAAAAATTTGATCTAATGGTAAAGAATATGGAGAAATTGGTGGAAAATCTATCTTCAGATAAAAAAAAACTGCTACCAGAGAGAAACCTAAGACCCAAATCAAAAATCAAAATTTTAAGAGGCCTCCATCTCCTCAAATAAGACAGAGAGATCAAAGGAATCAAGCTTATCAACAAATTCACCTCCTTTCCAAAACAACTCTGCTGCATAACATTTTGGAGAATCACCTGAAGATCACATTCATTGTTTTGATTCAGATGAGCCAAAAGTTTATCTAAATAAATAATAACATGATAAATCTGTTGGAGAACATTAGGTGTTTATGCAATAGAATAATGGCATGTTGTTATTGGAAAAAGAAGATTACAGAAAAGGGTATCAAAATTCCAGCATGGAGTTTTAGAAGCATTATAACCTTAGAAACAATAAAGTGGCAGCAAACCCTCCAAAAGGGTCTTAGGATGATGTGCCTTTTTCAAGTCAGCAAAAAAAATACCTCCACAAAAAGGATGTACCAGAGAAGGACAAGTAGAAAGAATATCCCCCAAGTAAATTTCCATAAACAAAGAAAGATCCAATCATTAAAGAGGTAGAAAAAATTCAACCCTCTTGCAGTTTTAAAGTGAGATGGCAAAGATAAAAAATTCAATACATTTTAATGAGTTGATCAGAAATGTTGAGTATAGAAGTCAAATTATCAAAATGTTAAAAATGGAACAAGCATCTGATACTCTAAATGTGCAAAATGACCACCCTGCAATTTTGTTTGGCCCCAGAGTGGAAGAAAGTGGTGATGAAGGTGATGTACCTCCATTTTATATCAGTATTAATATTCATGATACGACTCTACACAATGTTATGTTGGATTCATGGGCATCCCATAATCTGATGCCAAAAGTGATTATGGAAGAACTAGGTTTGGATATTACAAGAACTTACAAAGATCGGTTTTCTTTTGATTCAAGAAAGGTAAAGTGTTTGGGCTTAATTAAGGACATTGTTGTTTCCCTATCTCAAATCCCATCAAAGAACATGGCCATGGATGTAGTAGTTGTTGATATCCCACCTAAGTTTTTGATGTTGTTGTCAAGGTTACGGGCATCAAAACTAAAGGGAACTTTGCAGATGGATATGTCTTATGCAACTATTGTAGTCTTTGGATAGGAAAGAAGGCTATACAATTTTTTTTTGTTGAAATACATGGTGAGTAGCAAAGACAAACCTAACAATCATCCCATATATTCAGTTGATACTGATACTGTCTCTACAATATTTTATAATGATTTGTGTTTTGAGGAGGAGGATCAAAATAATCCCTAGCATCAACAAGAAGAACAAATTTCATATCAGAAAAATAGTGAAGAGGTTGGGTTGTGGAACATGAACTTTGATGGAGCTGTCAGTCGAGAGGGAGAAGGTGCAGGTGCTCAAATTATTCCTCCAAAAGGTGATTCAAAAATTTGTTCCTTTAAGTTGGTTTTTTACTGTACAAACACTATGGTTGAGTATGAGGCATTGATTTTGGGTCTAAACACTTTGAAATATTTGGGGGGAAAACTAATAGTTGTACATGGAGATTCTGAACTAGTAATAAATCAAATTAAAGGTGTTTATCAGACCAAACACCCCAGGATGAGGGAATACAGAAATGCAGTCTTGGATCTATTGGAAGAATTCATAGACTATGATGTTTCATTGATACCGAGAGGGAAGAATATGATTGCAGATGCTTTAGCTACTTCAGCCAATGTTTTCAAAATTCCCATACATCCAAACAAGAAGTATGAGGTTGAAGTCAGGAATAGGCCAGTAGTACCTAATAATGTCAAGTATTGGTAGGTGTTTGAGGATGATCAACAAGTCATCAAGTTTCTCCAACTATCAGAAGAATTTCCAAATACCCATATTGATGAGGAAAACCTTTTTGATCAGAGTACATAATCATGTATGCTTTCAAAATCAGATGATTATCTAAATCAAATTGTTGGTAAGGATTTTTCTCAACTAAAAAATAATGTCATTCCTAAGGTTTTAGTTCCACTAGAAAAATGTTTTGACAATAATGATGTGGCCAAGAATCCTAAAGTTACTCGAAATGAAAGTGAGGTGGAAGACTGCAATATTGGAACAAAAGATGAGCCAAAGTTCATTAAAACATCAAAAGTTTTGACTCCAAAAAATAAGGAGAGGTATGTACACTTAATGAAGGAGTTGTCAGATTTATTTTCCTAGCATTATGAATATTTGAAGGTATATGACACAAATATAATTCAACATACTATTCCACAGAAAGAAGGCCAGAAACCTTTCAAACAAAAACTAAGGAGGATTAATCCATTGTTGTTTCCCTTGAA
>ML796987.1:337103-349034 GCA_009831015.1 Picea engelmannii
CTAAAGTACACCCAGACATGTTCAAAGAACTTGTTTGTTGCTTCTTGTCCATTGATGGTAGTTTTACAAGACATGAGAATGCACATTTTGCTAAACCTGTCAACTACCAAAAATAAATAGTCATGTCCCTTCCAGGTTGTTGGTAAACATCCCACAAAATCCATGGAAATGATTTTCGAAGGTCAAGTGGGTACATGTAAGGGATGGTATATACCTTTCTTCATGTTTTTGGGCTTTCTGGTACAACAAAGTATACATCCTCTAATATATTGTGCTACATCTTCTTACATTATGGGCCAATACACATACCTTTGTAAGTTGGTGATTGTCTCCCCAACACCAAAATGTCTTGCAACCTTGGAGGTGTTTGTCTCTTTGATAAGTTGTAACCATTCACCTTTATGAACACAGAGCTTTTCAAGCTTATAGAGTAACCCATTCTGGAAATGATAGTCAGCTTGATGTCACATTCTTGTATATGAATTTGGTCTTGTAGTTTTTGAAACACCTCCTTGAAGTCCTCATATTTTGCGTATTCCTCTTTGTATGCATCATGGGTGGTCATGAAATATTGTCTGCCAACTTCTTTTTTCTACCCTTCTTATACTTTATGACCAAATGAAATTGTTGTAAAAACCCCATCCACGTGTAATGTCTAGTTTGTTGTAGCTTACTACGGGCCTGCAAATACTGTAGTGGACGATGATCTGTGTGGATGATGGTCTCGTTTCCCATCAGACAATTTTTCTACTTTTTTATAGCTTATACCAAGGCATAGAGCTCTTTGTCATATGTAGGGTAGTTGAGAACTTCCCCATGAAATACTTCAGAATAATATAAAATGAGCCTTCCTCCATGCATCCGTATTTCTCCTATGGCATACCCACTTGCATCTGTCTCTACTTCGAAAGGCTTCTACAAGTTTGGTAGTGTGAGTATTGGTGCTTGATTGATCTTTGTTTTTAGCTCATCCAAGGATTTTTGTTTATTCTTCCTCCACTAGAGAATCTTACCATTGGATGTTAATGCATGGAGTGGTGAAACTACCACTGAAAATGAAGCTATGAACTTCCACAAGTATTTTGTCTCCCAAAAAAATCTCCTAACTTCAGTAAAATTTGTAGGAACTAGATATTTCTTGATGGATTACATATTTGTGGGATCTACCTTGAGCTCCCCTCCACCAATCACATACCCAAAATACACCAAAGACTACTTAGAAAACTCACATTTCTTGAGATTATCCATAAGTTGATGCTTTTTCAGAGTCTCTAACACCTGCATAAGATGTGATATGTGCTCCTCCTAGGTAGCATTATAAACTAATATATCATCCAAATAAACAATAACAAATGAATCTAGAAAAGGGTGTAAAACATCATTCATTAGTCTCATAAATGTAGCCTATGCGTTGCATAAACCAAATGGCATAACCAATCACTCATACAAACCTTTCCTTGTCTTGAAGGAATTCTTCCAAGTATCTTGTTCTTTGACTCATACATGGTGATATATTGATTTCAAATCTAACTTAGTGAAATACTTCGCATGTTGCAACTGGTCCAATGGATCATCGATCCTTGGCACGGGGTACTGAGTCTTCAATGTAATCTTGTTAAATGCCCTATAATCTATACACATTCTCCAAGTATCATCCTTCTTGGGCACAATTATGATGGGTTAGCCACAAAGTGAGGTACTTGGTTGAATCACACCCTGCTCCAATAACTGTTCCAATTCGTTTACTTCATTTTCTTCCAGAACAGACTGTCCATACAACCCAATATTCGAAAATGGGGAGTTTGGAAATAATTTTAATTCGTGCTCCACTTACCTCTTAGGCGATATCCCTTTAGGCACCTAGAACACTCCTCTATATTCATATAGAAACTATTACAATTGATGTTTTTGCTCTTTAGTACACCCCTCTAGGGATTCCTTCACTCTCATTAACTCATCATTAGACTGAATTTCTCTTAAGAAAAGAAAAACATATTTCTTACTAGATATAATAAACTTATTGGCTTGGTTGGCACCGACTAGTGAGATCTTTGAGTTTCCTTTATGCGAATTGATGATGTAGGACTTCCAATCCTTGATCAGTTGGTATTGGTTGGCTCTCCACATGAATATTTTATCCTTCATATACATGTAAGGGCTTCCAAAAAGTACTCCACATACATCAAGGGGTACTACATCCAATTCCACTTCATCAATAAAATCAACACTTGTAACAAATTTAATATTACACTATTTTGTTACCTTTATCTATGCATACTTATTTACCGAACCCAATGGATAGGTGCTAGGATGATTGTGAACCTCCAATCCAAGCTTATTAACCATATCTTCTACTATGATATTAGCCTGTGTACTAGAGTCAAACATAGCATCTATCTCGGTCTTTTTAACCCGAATCTTGATGTGGAAGAGCTTGGTCATCTCCTTCTCTTCCTAGTGATGAAGGCTACTCATTCACCTCCTTCTGCACAGATGTGCAGACAATCTTGTCATCAACATCTGAGCTACTTTCAACCTGATTTCTTCAATATTTGGATAGAAGGTTCTTTTTCTTTCCATCCTTCTTGTTATTCTTCGGGTTCATCTCTGGATGTATTTTTCGGCATTTTTCGTTGGTGTGGCCATCAATGTTGCAATGATTGCAATGGTTTATGAGAATGTGAGTTTTCATAGTTAGACATAATGCATCATATGTTTCTGGATATATAATTTGTACATAGTTTTCGAAACGTTCAACATTTGGAGTGGACACTCCACCCATCATCAGGGAGAACCAAAATCTCAAATGTGGGAAATGAGTGCCAGCATAGAATCCCCAACCCTGAGCTGGGAAATGACACATCCAAATTTCAAATTATGATAGCATTTAATTTACTAATATGTTCTGCACATGAACAAAGTTAAGAGGAATAATAATAGTACACAACAACAATAATTCATACATATAAATAGCAGAAATTTCATAACAGAACATCATAATTCATAACATAGAATTTACACAAACACATGGAAATCAAGGACCCCCTTGTCCCCACTTTTGAGACTTAGGATAGATTCATATCCTTAACTTTATCTTTTAAAAAATAATAATATAATATTCCATTGGGATTAAGCCCCCCTTATCTTATTATACATTTCCTAGACTCTTAGCCCCCGCTTTCTCTTTCTAGTGGAGTTTTGCCCTCATCTCTCTTGTTGGGTCAGTTTGCAACAGTGGTGTATTTTAATTAATGTATGGGTATGATTACAAATTACAATATAGGCATGTTATCCTTTTAGCAATCTAGGCTCTCCAGCCTAATAATCACATAGGAACTCTAGACTATAAATTCTTGGCTCACGAGCCTATAAAACCTATGTACAACTACATTGGGGATTAACCTGGGGTATTACAGTCCCCTCCCCCCCTTATTTATGCACTGTCCTCAGTGCATTATAGACATGTACATTCAAAAGTATTCAAACATCTCCATGCATTTTCTATAGAAGCTTGTTATCCTTCTGGTGTTCTTCTTTTCAAGCACCAAATTCTTGTCTTCAAACTCAGCTGAAAGTTCGTTGCTTTATTCCACAAATCTTCCTCAGGAAAGAAATCAACCCACTACAACATTCTTAAGTTGCCTCTTTCTTGTTGCACTCACCCTTCTAGGCTCAAGCATCCTTTCACTGTTGCACATTCCTTCAATGATCCATCTTGCCAAGGCTTTCACACACAAGGAGAGTGTTAGCTCATTACTAGAACCCACCGAGGTTATACATGTATAGGGCTCTAATGTCTCCATCAATAGTTGTTCTTCCTTGGCATACCAGCTTGAAGCTATATTATCTCATTTGTATCATACACATACAGTTATTATGAGAAAATATTATAAAATTTTCATTTAGAAATTCAAATTTGTTTCATAAGGAAATTTGACTTGTTTCAAAAATATGAAAATCTGTCTCATAATTTTCCTGGTTGTTGCAACAACAAGCATTAGTATTTATTATGGCCTTCTTCAACACCATATTGGGGACTACTTTTCCTGCAATGATACCATCTTACATTTAGACAATAAATTATTAGTGCTTCTTGTATAATATACCATATACTTGTATTGTAACAATTTCAAAGTTTACAAAGTGATATTAGAATTGTTTATATTTAACAATTCAATCACCGCTAGCAACCTATTTGTTAACTAGAATGAAATTATCATTCTCTGCATATATAATATCAACATCCAAGGTTTTACTTTGTTCCTCTGATAGAGATTTCGTGTGACTACTTTAACTTGCAACTCCCTTGTTTCATTATTTAATAGCTTCTGAAAATGTTCTCAACTTCATGGGTTAGTAATAATTACAACATTTCAGTTGTTAGCATTATCATTTCCCATTAATATCATATATACACGCATTAAAAAAAATGCATTCAAGCATAACAATTTTATCATGCATAAGTGTAACTCTGCCACTTACACACTATGCATGAGTGCAACTCTTCATGCATATATATTCAATGCACATTTGCATTGACTTCATAATGTCATTTATCTAAGTCATGTATCCCACCATGGTAAATTAGAAGGTTTTTCCAATGCCCTGACACATTATCCATACACTTCCTATTGCGTGCTCAACTATTTGGATGCCTTCCTTTTCAACCTAAAYACTACACCAAGAAYARAATTGTATGGTGCTCTTTAGTGTTAGCAAAAAGGTTGCARTCCAAACCTTGKCTAAAGTAGGAAGTTTTCCTTGGACACTTGTGTGGCACTAAAGCCTTTCCATATCCAACCATGTCATGGCCTCATATATGACTATCTTTACTGSCATCCATTCCTATAAYAKGGTTATATCMTTTTATCGCTTTGGTTAATAGCTCATAACAAATATAACATGACATTCTACTATGTCATTTGTATGCATTCAAAATATAGCAATTTRTATAATTATTRMAAGCRTTAATCCTTTACCACACCTAGTGGTATCTTATTTTCATTAATGCATTCAAATTATACAATAATGGAAKTTTATAAAATAAACTCTAGTTGAGGGAATTCTTACCTAAACTCCCTTMAGTAGTTATGCATCATAAATTCATAAAATACATACCTKCATAGTTGCCATTAAATAAATTAAATTTACTTGGTTAGTTGTTATTAGTAGGAGCTCCCTTCATATGGATGTCTTCCATATRTAGYAACCTTATCAACATAAATTGCATCCATGCAATAATTRTTTCTTTCCTGGCACAAAAACCATCATTAGCAACTTTCATAATCATATATAACATTAGACTACTTCTAGTCATCATCATGTTATATAGATACTAACAAATATACATTAAATACAACATATCTATATGCACTAATACTGCATCACTAACATGCTCATCAATGCATTAGAATTCCATTTTTCCGTACTATGTATGTTTGTCCAACAAGCCATAACATAATTTCTTCTACAATAATTATAGCAACCTCTTTCTCCCTGTACCACTTTTCCTTGTTGTTCTTGGCTATCTCTAGCCTTATTGAGTTCGTGTATCAATTTGTACTCTTGTTGGAATCATTGTACATGCTTATTTTTGTCTTGAGTACCTTTCCAATAGAATCACTCTTGGCTACCTTTTCTTTTCAAACCAAATACTATGTTGATATTAACTTTTAGCATTCCTCAATTTATGGACCAAACTTATTCAACCTTTCCTTGACTAAACACTTCAGCACTTGCATTTGCTTGAAACATTCTTTTCCCTTTTCCTGACCCATTTGGTTTCAACTTGACATGCATAATCAACTTCCAACATGCCATAATAATGCACATATGTCTTCTTTTCCAGCTTCATAAAATCAACCTGGAAGTAGTTAGCACTTCTTTTAATTGTCATCATACTTTCCTGTGTTACTTCCAACCCCTGGAATGTATCCCATGGATATTTTCCACTTGAGATGGATGTTTTTCAAGTACCATCTCTTTTGCATTATATACCAAGAAGAGAACTATTTTATTCTTCATGGTTCCTCATTAGTGTCCCTTTAGGAAATCACCTCCATGCCTTGGTCTCTTTGATTTGTCATCCCATTGTACCTTGGAAATGCACTTAACACCATTAGAATGTACTCAACATATCTCTTCATTGTTTTCACAGTTATTGAGTGCTATTGTTGGTCCTAAAGTTTGGACCTGAATGCTAAAGGAGAAAGCTAGGCCACCTCAAATTTGGAATAGTTGTTTTTTTTATAAATTGGTTTTGTTGGTCAGCTAAAGGATAAGTTTTCAAAGATGAAAATCTAGTTGGACTAGCCAAACAATATGAATGTAGGTTCTCCTTAGCTAATGGTATGACTATTGATGGATAGTTAGGAATATGAAAAGACAAACACATGAAACAACAACAAGCAATGCAATAAATTACCCGCTATTTGAGAATTAATACTTAAAATGATATTTTAAGACCTAGACAAATATTTGGACACAAATCATCCAACATGTTGCCAAACAATTGATATTTTACTAAAACAATGGTTGTATAAGAAGTTGCATAATCAACAAAAAGATGAGTTACGACAATAGTTGAAATCAAAAGGAAATGTGCATTGCACACATCATAAACTTACTTCCAAGATAAGATTAAAACACATACAGACTTGAGTAAGAAAAAACAATTGTCATCAATATATATTCACTAGGTAGAGAGATTTACAATCATTTGAGTAGGTCCAACCAATTCTGCTACTTATATTTTTTCCTCCAAAAAAATTGAACCCTCACACAATACAAAAATTGTCTATTTATTATTGTTGTAAAGGATTTCGACCATTCTCAAAACCAAATCTCAACTCTGCATAAAAACTAAAATATTGGACCAACATTCCTTCACCACAACATAGAAACACCTCTTTAACTTGAGAGTACTTATAGGAAATATCAGTCATGACATACTTTAACTTTACCTTAAAAAAATGTGGTTCTTACCACACAAAAATGGACCACTTATTATGCTTTGACATTAATGTCTCGAACCTAGAACAAATAAACTTTTACAAGTGAAAAATACTTCCACTGTCTAAGTTGGAGTGAAACAACCCTTGACAAAATGACTATGACAAATGAGAATGATTGGAATTGTGCATTGTCCACGTGCATTCCAACTGGAGACTAGCTGAGAGATATCATGATTAGCTGGCACTATCCTCGAACTCTCCCTCCTTAACAACAACAGTCTAGACTCTACTTCATATCATCTCCTTCAAGAAGAAACATGTCTTCTAATGTTTTATTTGCAATTTCTGATACTTTTTCTACAGCTTGGAATGTTGCTTTTCTAATTCTTGATTATGTTGTTGCAAAGTTTGGATTTGTTGCTTTAAAGCTTGCACCTAGTGGTTGTCCTTTGCATATTCATTAGCCTCTTCGTTTGGTTTGACCGTGACCTGTTTCTTACCTTTCTCTTTCAACCTATGCTCTTCATCCATGTAGCATTGTTGTGATCAACTAACATTTTGTGTTTCTTGGTCCTCATTTCATATCTGTGCACTATTTCAGGTCCTTTTCCATGTGCTTCCTTCATATGCTCATGCGCTTATGATATGCAGACCTTAATTTTGGTTTGATATCCTCTGAATATTGCTTGGAGGGTACCCCTGCATTTGGGGATATGCCATCAAAATCATGCTTAGGATAAGGGCCAAAGTCCCCCGCATCTTGTTGTAAGCTTGAATCTGCAGGGTACTCTGTTTTGACAACTACCAATCGAACTACTGAATTTTCCCTCTTGCATAACTTCATTCTCCTCTCTCTCCTGTCATTTTCTTCAGTGTATGGAAAACTATTTCTTCCATTTCTACCATGTCAGCAAATTCAGAGTTATCCTCATATTCAATCACAATTGGTTGGGGGTCCTTAAATCATGATTTAAAAATATCCTTGGAATTCAGTCTTAATTGATTTGTAATTATCATTTTCCTGTTGGGTTTACTAGGAATTCCAGGGTGTTGATTGCCTTTCCTTTTCCTTCTTTTCTTAGCCTCAGGTAACTCCTTGATTAAGTTTTCCATAGGGATAAATTCTGCCTTAAATATTTCAGGATTATGCTACTCATATTTCATTTGACTTCTCATTTTGGGAAATTTATGTTGCTTTTTGGTGGGAGTTACCTATGTATCTTCAACATCTCTGGGTGATAATGGACTATATGAGATATCATGTGCTTGTTGTTTCATACCAGAACACATGTTACCTTAATTTTCCCTTCGTTTTGCAGTGGAAGGCCTCAACTGCATTCGAGGGGTTTCCTCTTTCATTAGGGTTGTTGAATTATTTGTACTCGATGGGGTTCCTTTGGTTATGGGGCCCCTTTTCTTATTTGTTATTTGTTGTGATGCCTTCGATGAGCTACCAGCTTCAGGGGAAACCTTATCTTATGTATCATTTTAATCTTTTTTATCCTTAGTTTGTGTATCATGTTGTTGTTCTTTCTCTTGTAAACCCACAGATTGTAGAAAGTAATCCCAAGACATTTCAATTTCATCCAATGTGAAGAGCACCAGGATTTTGATCAAACCCTGATGATACAAGATTCAGTGGGTAGACTCGGGATGGCTCTAAACCCTTCTGGCCATTTTAGTGAGGCTTTTGAGTAAATAAAAGGGTAAATTAAATTCTTTACCCATGCTCATGTGCATGGGAAATCGAAGGTGGTAATAATGTATAATCGTAAATTGGCCCTCATCTGTGATGTATTTCTGGACTGTTGTGATAGGACCTCTCCATTCTTCCTTTATCCATGTGATTGGGATCCCATGGCTCTAGTCGAGTTTTTGGTGCTTTGTCACCAAAAACTTGTTACAAAGTTCAAGGTTTATCTTGTCGTTTTTAAACCACCTTTACCTGCAGACCGTCAGAGCACATGCTGCCCCGATAAAATGTTTTGTAACATGAATACAAGTGTCCTCGAGATGGGTTTGAAAACCATCATATGTATGTGCAAATTTCAGGTCCACACCTTTATGGTATCCCTCAAATGAACAAATGAATACATACCACTTCGCCTTGACAAACAGGTCTCTGATTGCTAGGATAGATTCGAACAGCTTGAGCCCGTGTGGCTTGAGTCTGTTCAGTTGTCATCGCTCTCAGGGAGATACCATGTTGTGTTGATCACCTGAGAAATGAACCTATCGTGAACCTTAATTCATTGGAACTACATGCAACAAGTTGATCGTGACCTTTACTTTGACTAAATTACACATGTGTCTATAATTCCCCGCAAACTTTGTGATGATGATAACTAAAGGTGAAGTCTGCACGATTTCAACACAAACTTCATGATGATGAACTCAGAAATGACTTTCATGTACCAGAGTTCTCATGAGCATGTAGGTGCCAACAAAACACCTTTTAAATATATGAATTAATTTTGGAATGTTAAAACAATAAAAAACAACGCACTTTTACATTGTTTGCAAGAACATGCATGTTCTTGCAATCAATGTTTTTCAAATTAAAAAGGCCCTACAAACCTGCTATAAGCTGAGTAAAGTATTCCAAGATGAAAAAATGTTTTTAACCCAAACTAGAACGTGCAACAATCTTTCCAGAAAGCAATAAAATGGTGCAAAAATTAATAGAAGGGTAAAATAACTCAAGTTGATTAATTAACCAAGGAGAAAAATTGAACAAAAATTAGGCATAAGAGGATGTATAGGCTAATGAAGGGGAAGAGAATGGATGCAAACCTAAGTTCCAACATTGGCTCCAACCAGGGATAACACTTCCCTGTGAGGTGCTAAGAACAGTAGATCAGGTGCCTTACTTCTCAAAACTTGTTTCCACTTGTTGTAACTTACCTCAGTTTCTGTCTGTCAACAATGCTCTCTGTCTTTATTCAATCTAAAACTTAAAATTGTAGGTACACTCCAGTGCCTTTGTTGGGCTATGGAGTATTTATTCAAACAAACTATCAAATCAAAATGCAAAAGGAAAACAACTATGATACAGGATGGACCACCCTTGGTCCTCTAAATGAAATAATGTTTCAAGAAACGCCCATTAACTAGGCCTTCAAATATCTCGGTATTATCTAGGTTTTTCAATATGAATGTATTATTATCCAGAACCTTGACCACTTTGAATGGACCAAACCATAGATTATCAAACTTACCATGGTTAGGCTTGTCCTCCCTCCTGGCATCGCACCTCAAGACCAAGTCTCCTTCTTGAAATAATTATTTTTTTGTTTTCCTTTCAAAGGCTACCTTGAAATTACTTTGGTGTGCCTCAGTTCTCTTATTTATGCTTCTCTCTTCTACTGTACTTCAATAATCTGATAAATTCTTCTTTGGCTATCATTGGGTTCCTCAAATTCTTCTTGTAGAAATTTTAAAACTGGTAGGGAAAACTGAGTAGGAAAGACATCATCTACCCCATAAACTAGTTGGATTGGTGAGGTTCCCAATGATTTATTGCTGTTGATTCTGTCATCCCACAAGGCATATTTAAGCTTAGATTCCCAAGACTTTTTGTTTTCAACCATTAACTTCTTGATGATCCTGATGAGAGTCTTGTTTGACGATTCAACCAACTTGTTTACCTGTGGGTAATAAGGTGTAGAATGTGTTAGGATGATGTTGTAACTCTCACAGAAGTCAATCATGGCCCTGGACTTGAATGCTTGGAAATTATTTGTTATTAACTTGCCGGGGAAACCAAATTGGGCATAGATATTTGTTTCCAAGAAATTAATGATCACCTTGTTAGTAGCATTTCTTGTGGGTACTACTTCAATCCACTTAGTGAAGTAGTCAGGGGTAGTGAGAATTCACTTATTTTGTCCACTGGAGGGTGGTTTTATCTCACCTATAAAGTCTAGTCCCCATGTTTGAAAGGGACCACTAATAGTAATGGGCTTTAGGGGTAGTGAAAGTACTTTTTGTTTTCTAGCAAACTTTTGACATTCTTCACAAGCTCTGACTATGTTAAACACATCGAAAAAGATGGTGGGTCAGTAGTATCCTTCCCTCATGATATTAAGGGTTTTATCCTTCCAATGTTGGTGTCCTCCAAAAACCCCTCTATGCATATCTGTTATGACCTATTTAGACTCATCTTCATCCAAACATTTCAGCAAAATTCTAGCAGGATCTCTTCAATGCAAATTCTGGTTTATGATGCATAATTTTACAGATTTCAATTTAAGAGACCTAACCTTTGATTTTTACATTTCAGGTGGAGATTCTAGGTACTACAAAAAGTACACAACATCCTTATACTAGGATTAAAGAGAGTAATTCTCAAAAACCTGCATGTTGTCCTTTGTAGCATGCATCATGGAGGCATCCGATTGGGAGAAAGTATGATGTAATTCCAGTGTTTTACAATTTGAATCCGATAATAATTTTTCATGGCCTTTCCCCTTAATCGGCTTGGTGGGATTTATGTGCAGGTCATACTCTAACAATTTGACAATCCACTTGCCCCTCTTCCCTTCACTGTATGATTGCACCATAATTTCCTTCACGCTACTGCTAGGAACATAGGCTATTATGTTGGACTGCAAAACATACACCCTAAAGGCCTTCAAAGATTTGACTAATGCATAGGCCTACTTCTCCAATATGCCATATTTCATTTCAGCATCCCAGAGCACTTTACTGAAGAAGGCAATGGGTTGTTCATGCCCTTCTTCATTTTTTTGTAGCAATACTGCAACAATAGTTTCCTTGAAGGAAAAGTAGAAGATGAGTAATTCTTTGAAATAGTCAGGGCTAACCAACACATCGTATTCAACCAAAGTATGCTTAATCCTCTAAAAGGATGATTTGGCCTCTTGTGACCATTTGATGTCAACATATTTCTTCAACATGTTAGTAATAGATTTTATGATTTCAACAAAATTTGGCACAAAACACCTTAAAAAATTTG
>ML796987.1:380015-403964 GCA_009831015.1 Picea engelmannii
TCACAGAGTGATACAAGAGCCATTCTTCTAATCTAGAAGAGTAAATGTTCTGAACCATTTTCTGTCTGGAAAATCTCTATTCATCATTCATCTGGCTGATAATGATTTCCAATAAACTGCTGATAGTCTTCAAGGCAATCAGACCAAAATAAAACACAACTGTGTCTATCCATAATAGTACATAACTACAATCCAGTGGTACACTACCACACCAAGTAGCACACAAGTACTTGATCAGTAACATATAGTCACAAACAGTGGAACACATCCACCACATTAGTATACATCTACTGTCATGCAGTCTTCATAACAATCATATGATATCAACTTGCACATAAACAATGTTATGATATAAACTGAATCATTTGGGCCAATCTTTCACTCACATCTGTGAGATCTGAAAGAATATCTTCCCTCAAAAAGGTAAAACATAAATAATGAGCTGTCTGGACTATTCTTCTCAAGCAAGGAAGAATAACTGTCCTCATTTCTGAACCTGGACCATTCCCCACCCTGGGCCATTCTTCCTACACTAATAAAAGTGCACCTTGGAGAGAATGTATAAACCCTAAGGAATGCCTGTCTCTGATTGCTGAGCCTGGACCATTCCTCCTACACTAATCAAAGTGTACCCTGGAGAGAATGTATAAACCCTAAGGAATGACTGTCTGGACCATTTCCTCTGTTAACTACAAGAGGAAAAGACTGTCCTATATCAACCTCCAAAACAGACCATTCCTCATGTTAACCACAATGAGAAATCACTATCCGACGAAGTGGGACCGTCTTCTTGAGTAACCCTCAAGAAGAGAGACTGCCCTAGACCACTCCTCATGTTAACCACAATGGGAAGTCGTTGTCTATGATACATCAACAATTTGGACCATTTCCCATGTTAACCACAATGGGAAATCGCTGTCCGTCAGAAATCTCAATCCACTTTCCGAACTGGAAAGGAAACTGCTCATCCTGGACCATTTTTCAAACTGAAAAATGACTGTCCATAAATCAATACATATCAGTGCTCCCTCCCAACCTGGGTTTCAATAAGGAAGTCGTCTCCACGAGCTCTAGCTTGAGTATGCAAACTCTTTCATCTTGGATGGAAGCTTTACCAAAATGTCTGCTTATCTGCTCATCTGTGGAGATATGTATTGGAGAACCACTTTCTCCTTTTTGGACTTCATCACAGATAATGTAATGCTTGATTTCAAATGTACTTCTTTCTAGAGCACTGGTTTTTCTTTGAAGGCTTCATGTAGCTCTGATCAATAAAGTATATCATTGTTGGAACACTGGAACATATCCATGTGGCACTTCTTCTGTCATCATGAGATCTGATCTACTGAGTAATCATCTTGATACAATATCTCTGTTATAGAGAATCTTCACCACGCTTCTGCTGTGCATTGGAGGTTCTTCACCAAGTTATCTTCTTCCATTTGTATACAAGGGTCTCTTTCTGGTATGCCTCAAGGTCTTGAGGTTGCTCTTCATATGTTATTTGTTCAATTGCTCTAGAGAACAGTCTTTGCATTCATCTTGATGTAGCAAACCTATGGATGATATAATGACTCATGTAGAGGTATGTCTAGTTTACCAGAACAAGCAATCATCATAGTCTTCTCCCTCCATCTAGGAGAACCTCTAATTCTAGATCTTGCAATGCTTTTATTCATAAGTCTTCCATATACTGTTCTTCATCACAACTTTCAGTTCTATTTGATTGTTTTCATATTAGGTTGGTAGTCTTGTGATTCTCGATACAATGACTGATTGTTCAGGCTTTTCTTCTTTCTTGGAATCTTCATGTTCTTCCTCATTTTTTTCTTTAGATTTTGGGTCCATGGAGTTTCTTATAGATTCCATGCCCTAAAGATTCCACTTCTTTCTTTTGTCACAGGATCACGGATTTGGATGGACAACTAGGGATACTTTAAGGCTTCTCTTCGAAGAAGACTTCTTCTGATATTGAACTGAACACGTACTATCTTTCATGGTTACTACCATGGATTATAGGATTAGCTCCCTCCTAATCCTTGCTTCATGTGCATATAATCAGCTCCCTCCGTCTAACAGAGTCCACGCTTCCATCTGCATCTTCATTGTCTTCTGCAATATATAATTAGCTTTCTCTGTCTAGCTGAGTCCATGCTTCCATCTTGTTGTCTTCTACAAAACATCATAAGTCTTTCTCCAATTTCCTCTCGATTGCTGACTTCTTTCTGTCTTTGCTTCTTCTAGGTCTCTTTATGATTGATTCGTCTTATCTTGCAATAGCTTCCACATGATTTGTTTGATGTATTTCATTCTTTCATGTATTATCTAATGATATCAATCCTTATCTTTTTGTTCTTCCATCAGTATAGCTCTTCTTGGAACACATTATCTTCCAGGAGATAGATATACAAGATATGTACAGAGACGATGCAAACAAGATATGTACAAGAACTAAGAAGAGTATTGTTACCTTTAGAAGAAAGAAGTCTCTTTCATCATGCTTAGTCTTCTTTGTAGGTTATTTTTCTTCGGCAACTGATGCTTTGTGTTTCTTTAGCTCGGGACAATGATTCTTGTAGTGGCCATACTTTCGACAGTTGAAGCATTGTACTTCTGAAATGTCTTTCTCTTGATTTGGCTTCCTCCTTGAACCAAACTTCCTTTTGTTCCTGAAATTCTTGAATCTTGTTGTGAAGGCTTGATCATCGTACTTCTTTTGGGGTTTCTCTTTTGCACCGATCCTTGATTCTTCTTGAGCACAACAAGTCCGAAGTTCTTCAAATGTTGGATACTCATTCCTTGTGTTCATGCTTGCGGTAAATGCATCCCATGTCTTGGGAAGACCATTGAGTACTATGTTTACCAATTCCTTCTCTAAGATGATCTCTTCAATAGATTGTAGTTGATCTCTTAACTGAGATATTCTAACAAAATATGATGTTATGATGTCCTCATCATTCATCTTCATGTCACGGAGCTCATTCTTCAGACTCAACTTGTCTAATATTTTTGACCGAGAAGAGGTTTGTTAGGGCATCGTACATCTTCTTTGATGAGTCAAGATGGGATATGTAGGGTATCGAGTGGTCTTTTATAGAGTCCACTATGATACTCATGGCATTGATGTCATCGTCTTTGAACTTCTCCATAGCTGCAACGTTCCGCGGTTCCTTCTTTTTTCCTTCTTCAAACTCTGGTTCCACGATCTTTCCTTTCACGATATCCAACACTTTATTCTTGGCAAGGATGAGGTCAATCCTTGTCTTCCACGCTCTGAATTTAGAGGCTCCGTCTAACTTGTTCTCTGACTTCATAGAATAAGTCATGGCTACTTTGACTCGGTCAAACACTAGATTTGACCACAAACTCAAACTTGACATCTTGGCTTGTTGAGAGTACTAGGAGATGCACTAGGATAGGGCACACTGATCTATCTGGAGATTAGGTCAATCCCTTCACTTAAGGTGCCTCAACAAGAGGATTAGGGTTTCTGCAACTGCACTAGATAGTAACCCTAGCGACAGTGCTGTGGTGACTGCTTCTACTAGAAACCCTAGCGATAGTTCTTCAACGAGATTAATATCCTTCTGGCTATGTTTCCTTCCAGCAGTTAGACTGAATGAAGGAGGTGTGGGCCCATAACCTGTTAGAATATAATGGATGTTCTCATTTTACCATTGACCATATCTCTATTGTCACCCAACCATAGGCCGAAGCCACCCTCCGAGCACCTTAACCTTGACAGAGAATCACTCCGGAAGAAAACCCTAGGCTAGATAGCCAAACAAAGGGTAGCGCACCAACAAGATATGATCAGATAATCCAAACCCTAGCCAAGAGATAGTCCAAGCATAACTGCTAGCTGCAGCAGCTGCAACGACAGCTCTCCTCCAAACCTGCACAGAAACTGGGCAACTACAGTGCGCACAAGTGCTGCTCTGCAATTCTGAGACTGCCTGCCAGAATGAGAACCGACCTCCTGTATTTATACTAATTCTGGTTAACTGCTTGGGTCGACTTCTCATTTTGGGTATCTGTCTGTTCAGTATATATTATTATTTCTGGCCGAATTCTTCTCTTGGAGGCTAATAACCTAATATAAAATATCTTCTTGAGTCGACAAGTCTTCTAGGGTTATTAGCCAACTCATTAGGGTTTCTTCTTGCTTCCCAGAGTATTCAATCATTGTCAGGTTTACATGTGGAGGTAAATACCTCCCGCAGCTACCATAATATCAACACTTAGCTCCTCATGTACGAATTATTCCCAAAGTCTCTCCCAATTGGGCATGACCTCCCTAGCCATAATGCCTCACACAAATGAATCCCAAGGTTTGGAAAAGCTGTTCAAAGTTGTCCTCACCAAGAAGTTAGGATCCACAATCTCCCCGATTGCGGCCAACTCATCTTGAATCTGTGTAAATCTGCTAAGCTATGATGTAATTGACTCTGAATTGAGCATCTGAATGCTCTTGAGCTTGTCCTGCAGAACCATCTTCTGGTTATGATTGGGACTCTAAAAGACCATGCTGCTCATCACTCTCTAAAATCTAAAATCTAAAATCTAAAATCTTCAAGTTGTATAAGCTTATCTTCCTCTCTAATCAAAGAAACAAAAAATGACTCAAGAGTGGTTTTTTCATAAGCTTTCCCTAGATCCTCTCTCATGGCATAAAAGGTGGATACAAACACAGAATATGCACTACCTAGCTTAGAAAGAATAAGATAATGAAACGCTCTTCCTCCATTTTTATCTTACATTCTTCACATAAAATTCTGAGGGTTTTAAACTTAGATAGATAGTATCCAAGGCAAGAAAAATCACTTGGAATCAAGTTCAGTATTTTATTTTCTAATTGTTGTGCTCGAATAATATTGAGTTTACCAAACACAGATTCAATCTTTACCCAAGTTTCTTCGGGGTCATCAATTTCTTGAAGGTGGTATATTAAATCAGGAGAGATGGACATTCTGATCAGTCCATGTGATTTGTCACTCCTATTGTCCCACTTGGATTTCTTATCATCATCAGTGGGTGCTTTTTCCTTTCCCAAGGTAATCCAGTACAAGCCTTTACTTCTTAATAAATCTTCCATATGGGATTTCCATTGGAAGTAGTTATTGTTGGTAAGCAAGACATTACTTGTATAGGCCATATTAAATATATAGATAATATGGATTTAAAAACTGAAACTAATGATATGGATGGAAAGATCTCAAAAAGTTATGTGGTTTTAAAAAAAACAACACTGAAAACTGACTTCCGATGTGAGAGTTATGCCATTTTTAAAAAAGGCATAAACAATAACCAAATGACCACGTGATAGTGTAAGTTGCTCTATGAAGTGACCCACATTTATAAAGAGAAGTGGGGATCACTTTTACAATGAAGTTACTTTATAAAAGAAAAGATGCATGCAAAATAAATAACTCTAAAATAAAATATTAAAGCTACTTATAGTGATTCACTTTTATACTTGAAGTGAAATACACTATACAATTTTAGCATGAATTTTTTCAAAAAAAAGGTAACAAAAGAGAGACATGAACTCAAGACCTCTTACTTAATATGACAACTTTTAGCCAAATGATCTAGCAAAACATATTGTAATGTTCATAAGGAGGATTGTTTTTGTTGTTGTTTTTGTTGAAGACGAACTTGCAGAGCGTGCTAAAAAAAAACTCTTTTCACAACATTAAAAAATTTCGCTTCTCGATGACAACAAGGGTTAGATCTCGGTTAGGTTACCCGGAAGATGCACATTTTCCTATCTGTTTCTGATTTTCTGAGATCACATAGGGGACGGGGAAAAGAGCATACGCAAATCTAAAAGAGTAGCAACCCAGAAATAAATAATACAAAATTGAAATAAAACCAAAATACTACTCTGCAAAAAATTTAAAAAATGCGTATTCAAGCTTTATATCTCTGGATCTGAGTGTAGTGGTCGTATCTTGGGAAAACAGAAACCTTTTCGAGTGAAACGAAAAGTGTTACTGAATGAAATGAGTGCTCCGGACGCAATGGAACAGTCATTTCAACCCATAAATGTATGTAAATGACATAAAATGGATATGATGCAACTCGACTTCACGATCTCGATCTACAATAGGAGCGGGTCTTCAAACATGATATGATACCATGTTTGAAAACACAGGTATTCCATCAGAGGATGAACACCTTTAGTAACCAATCACATAACCAGATCAAAGATCAACACACCAATGTTTTCACGTGGTAAAACCCCTACGGGGAAACATCCACGACCCCAACCAACGCGGACACTTGGAGCAGTTTATTAATGCAAAAGAAAAAGATTATAGAGAGATTTTACAAGAGGGTTTCTCACAATCGATCATCAACAAATGACCCTCCATGCTCTTTAAATAGAGATCATGGACCAATCAGGTGTTAATCCACTTATCAATGGTCATTAAGATCGAGAAGAGTATGAACCGTGGGATCACTCTATGTTGGGAACATATCATGACCGTTGGATTTCCTAACTACAAATGCATACTAATGCATACTAAAGAAGCACACTAAGAAACACACTTTTACCTAATGACATATTAGACCAAGTAGTTCTTAACTAACTCCTAAGTGTCTAAATATCCTAACATCCCCCCTTAAGAACAACTTGGGATAGGATTAAAGGATTTACAATATTGACATAATAGGAGAAGGAAGGAGGCATTAGAGCCTACGGCTTCACAATCTCGATCTACAACAGAAGAAAGTCTTCAAACAAGCTTTGATTCCATGTTCGACAACACAGGTATTCCAACAGAGGACGAACACCTTCAGTAACCACTCACATAACTAGATCAAAGCTCAACACACCAATGTTTTCACGTGGTAAAACTCCTACGGGGAAACATCCATGGCCCCACCCAATGCAACCACTTGGAGCAGTTTATTAATGCAAAAGAAAAAGATTACAGAGAGATTTTACAAGAGAGTTTCTCACTATCAATCATCAACAAATGACCCTCAATGATATTTAAAAAGAGATCATGGACCAATCGGGTGTTAAGCCACATATCAATGGCCGTTAAGATCGATGAGAGTATGAACCGTCGGAATACTCTATGTCAGGAACATATCGTGACCGTCGTATTTCCTAACTACAAAAGCATACGAATGCATACTAAAGAAACACAGGAAGAAACACACTTTTACCTAACGACATATTAGACCAAGTAGTTCTTAACTAACTCCTATGTGTCTAAATATCCTAACATCCCCCCTTAAGAACAACTTCGGATAGGATTGAAGGATTTACAATGTTGACACAATAGGAGAAGGAAGGAGACATTAGACCCTACGACATCACGATCTCGATCTACAACAAGAGCGGGTCTTCAAACAGGCTCTGATTCCATGTTCGACAACATAGGTATTCCAATAGAGGACGAACACCTTCAGTAACCACTCACATAACCATATTAAAGATCAACACACCGATGTTTTCACTTGGTAAAACCCCTACGGGTAACATCCAAGGCCCCAGCCAACGCGACCACTTGGAATAGTTTATTAATGCAAAAGAAAAAGATTACAAAGAGATTTTACAAGAGAGTTTCTCACAATTGATCATCAACAAATGACTCTCCATGCTCTTTAAATAGAGATCATGAACCAATCGGGTGCTAAGCCATAGATCAATGGTCATTAAGATCGAGGAGAGTATGAACCATCGGATCACTCTATGTAAGGAACATATCATGACTGTTGGATTTCCTAACTACAAATGCATACTAATTCATACTAAAGAAACACACTAAGAAACACACTTTTACCTAACGACATATTAGACCAAGTAGTTCTTAACTAATTCCTAAGTGTCTAAATATCCTAACACTTGTAGCTTTTCCTATGAAGGTTTCCACGAGGCTCTGCATCCTTCCTTTCTCTCTAATGGATTTCTACACTTCTTCGGCATGTGTCGAAGGTGTATGTTGTTCATTATATTGTAAGGGATTTCTTATTCGACTATCGGTTAGTATGAGAGTGGGAGTCTGTTGAATTTTCTTCTCATATACTATTGGAACTTATTGTATCAAGTAGAACGTTCTGGGATTCTTTGGGATGATTTCAATGAACCAACAATCTTTCGTGTGTGCTTCGTAATTCTCGATTTTCCAGTTATATAGAATGGAGTCAGAATTGTGTCCAACCAACATGGGAGATTCTCTTAAAATTTATTCTTGTGTAGTCAGTGCATAATCTCTTTGTTCGTTTTTTATTTGATACAGGCACCGATCCTCTTGGTCTTCATCCCATGATTCAGTCCATGGTTTTCATTCTTTTGGATCCAAGGGAATGATTGTTTTTCTTCCATCTCCTTTTAATTTGTGTTGTGTCATTTTCGTCACTCCAATGAAAGAAAGAAGGGCACCTAATAGACAGGACACAGGTTAGTGTATGAATCAAATGACTCAATCACATGAAATAAACAAACAACTAAGCTAATAACAACTAAAGAAATGAAACTAAAATGCACGAGGAAACTTGAACCAAAAATCAATCAAAGGACCAATAATCATGACACCAATGGATATATTTTATTAGTGGGAAAATAACAAAGAGAAAGGAGGACTTGTGGATCCCCTCTTCCTCCAAGGGAGGGCTCTTGGATCCCCTATGTGAGATCTCTTATTACAAATGGCAAACTAGAAAACAAATGGTGAAGAAATCCAAGCTTATTCCCTCAAGAGGTGAGGTGAATAGCTTAATGAGATGATGCTAGTATGCTCCAAGAAGGAAAGAGGTTCCTTGTAGGAGAATAGAGGCAACATAACAATACAATGAGATTTTTGAATTCATAGTGCACCCATGGCCTCTTTTTATAGGAAATATTTGAGGCACTATCCAACCAGTCTTTAGTTTGAACAAGGGGCCCTTTAGGGAACCCTTAAGACTTTGACCAACCCCCCCACTCAAATTGAACTCAGATTTGAGGGTCAAATCGACTTGGGAGATGAACCAGAAGTGGGTGAGGTGCCAACAAGAACCATAAATGCATCGTTCACAGGAGTTCATGGATTTTAGTGTACACAGTTGCGCATCATGCACATGCGCGCTCTTTTCGATTTTTTGTCCTACGCATGTGTGCGCGCTTCCTGTAGTGTTTCTGCATATGTCAATTTTATAATGAGTTGTATAGTTTGTGCCTTTTGGAAATGCTTTTTTGGGGCTGCAGGTGAACTAATAGGTGTTTGGAGATGCTAGATTCCTGTAACCATTTGCGGATGAAATTTTAGTGATAACAGATGCCCCCTGATGTGTGAGGTTAGGAGCATATGTATAGCTGAAATACATCAATGTTTCTTCTACTAAGAGTACCATTGTATGAAAGAGTGTTGAGAGGAACTGCAAGAGAGACCCGTCAGAGGGAGAGGGGAAATTGTGGGACTGATCCTTTCTCTAGGTATGAAAATAAAGTTTCTGTACAAACAAGGCGGGCATGCCCCATGCTCGTGTTATGTAACTCAAATATGTAAGACAGTAACTGAAGCGGTATGATGATGTAGATAACTGCAGTGCCCTTTGGGATGGTTTGATAATGGCAGATGAAAATTTGGACGGTGAACATACTTTGAAAAGAGGCGATGACACCTGTAAGAAGTGTCGATGACTCGTAGGCATTGATGGCCCAACAAATTCAGAGGTATTCAGCTAGTATAAAATAACTGCAATAGTCGCAAAGTAAGGCCCACCGTAACATGATATTGTGTTGAAGTCGAATGTTAAGGGGGTCAATGACAATAGAGAATAATGATGGTCCTTTATGTGTCATTCGAGGCTCCTCATTGAAAAGGTAATGAGATTCAAGATACTGTCGCCCTTCTGGAAACTGTACTGATGTCGACAGAAAAGGGAGACACGACTCCAAGAAGAAAAAGGGCTTCATGAAATCCACTGGAGGAGATTAGGAACTAATGAGGAAAATGGATGAAGTCAAGATGCAGTGAGACTCAAGACTTCCCTTGGTTGGGGATATATGTGAAGTATGAGTGGCAACAATCGTGAAACTAAATCTAGCGTCAGGGGGATGATCAAACGTGGGTTAAATTGTGCCAGGGGCGTGACAAAGTGGACAAACTCAGAGATCAGGGGTACATGGACTGTGGGATACTTGGGGTTTATGGACGATTCCAACAAGAGTAGGAGATAGTCAATGCCCCAACCAAGGGTGACATGGGTTTCGTTGCCAGAAAAAGAAGGTTGCTAAAGGCGACAACAAAAATCTATGTAAATGTTGGAAACAAAGGCTTTGTATAATTACCAAATGAATAAAGAATAATTTGGTATAAGTGTGCAGATACATAAATGGGTGCACCCATGCAAGATGGATTGGCCTATGAGGGAACAAATTGCGTGGAGAACTGGTGGAGGGTGGGGGGTCCATAGGTGGGTTTATGTATGAGGTAAATGAATGGAGGACAATCTATAGATGGGAAAACTGATTGTGGATGAAATGGAGGGTTAATGATATTGCGGAGGCACAGTCAAACAAGAACCGTGAGGAGATATCATGGGAGTCCATTGGGAAGGCTGGCATAATGAGGAGAAGGAGTATGTGGTTGATTCTCGAACATGCGTAAGACTATTGTGACTCCCATCCCTACGGGGTGAAAGAAGCATGAGTGTAAAAGTGCCAAAGGGGACTATGAATGGGACAACTCATGTAGGGGAGAGTTCTACTAGGTGACAGTATCGAAATGCAGTGGAGGTGATAGTACTACAGAGCTGGATGTGAGGATCCTATAGGAAAATGTCAGAGGGTGTGATTCGGAGATGCAATTGATATTCAGAGGGAATGATTACATGCCAGTGTCGATCATATATTTGAAGGGGTTGCGATGGGTTGTGATGACCAAGTACTTGCACACATGAAAACCAAATACCCGATGTGAACAATATCTGAAGATAAAGAACATATAACAACTATTTGATAATGAGCATGCATACCTGGGCGTGATGTGAGAAAAATGCTCCCCCGGGGCTGAGGATGGATGGCGACTTGGGGAATGTGACTGTGTAGGTGGCAAGATCCTGATCCTATGGCTGAAGACAGATCGAAAAATGAATTCTCTGAGCTCCTGTAATTGAGCATGAAAGTTTGGAAAAAGGGACTATATATAGCTGTGGGGCCCACAATGCTGCCTCATTTGGGCCTGATGCCATGGTGAGTTGACAAGAGGTTTTTAGAGGATATTTGGAGATTATAGGAGTTCAAGCCAGTTGATCTAGGATTTGCGAGAGCCGAGTTAGTGGTATCATCCTCTTGCATAGTAGTTAGGGTTTCTTTTCTGGGCAGGGTCATACGAATGGCCGTACTAGGGGATTTTGTGAGGATGGGCCCCCAAGTGTGCAACAGATTGAAGGATACCCGCACTGTGGTGTGCAACTGTGGTGAAGATAGCCACACATGGGGATGTGTGAGTGAAGAAAATAGGTGCGCATTGGATGTGCACCTATTCGAAGTACAATTGTGCACTGTGCACGGTTGTTTCTCTGATAGTTGCGCACTAGTGCGCAGTTGTGTAGCGAACAGGTGCGCATGAATGCGCGCATGTGGGTGTGATAGATGTGCATTGATCTGCATATGTTTCTTTGACAGTTGCGCATTGATGTGAAACTGTGCGAATAACAGGCACACATATGTGCGCACCTATGGGGGGTGACATTCGCGCACATGAGGCAAATATAGGGGGTTTGTGAAAAAACTTGTATTATTTGAAGTTTTTTGTTTATGAATAGTGATGGATGATCAAGTGTTGTTTTTGTGAATGCAGATGATCAGTTCAGGATGCCAATCCACTAGAGGGAGAGGGACTGGGAGCACCTCAAGGAGGCAGTGAGAGATGAGCCTAGCGTTCAGGGACCTTTGGCAGTGTATGGGCTGCTAAAGTTCTTCTACTACCCACCAATATGGGTGCAGGAGTACCTACTGCAGTATCTGATTTCTATGTGGAGCACTAAGCTACAATTCTTCATTGTGCGTGGGGAGCAACTGAAATTATCTGCAATGGAGGATGTCTATTTCTTGACCAGGTTCCCTTTTCGGGGATGTGCGCTTGGCAGACCTGGTGTGGAGGTACTGTTCAGGGCTGAACTTTATGTCAGGTTCGGTTTTTCAGATTGAGGCGATGGATGCACTCATGCATTGTTGCATCACAACGATAATTATGAGGATCTACGGATCCTTAGTGACTCAGCGGATCAATGGTGGTATACTGAGGATTATGCAGAAAGCATTGGGTGGAGATTTTTTTTCTTGGGGCTTGATGTTGCACACCAAGATGATAGGACAACTTAACCGGTGTTTGGATGCCGACTCTGCTGAGTTTACTTTTGGGTCAAGCTTGGTGGTGTGGTTTTTGGTGAGGGTTCCCATGTTGCGCCCTAGAGTGTTGTTGCCGGTGGCTGATGCACAGGAGCCATGATTGATGTGGTGGGCATCAATTTTGGTACGACATAGAGGTGGGGAGGGTGGCCATTATTTTACGGCCGATATGGCACATGTGTGGCGCCATATACCACAGATCATACTGCAGTTCCCATATGGTGGGATGAACTTCCAGTAGGACCCAGATATGGTTTTACCTCCTGGACAGGATTGGGACTAGAGAGGTATGTTTATGTACTTTATATTTTGTGATTTTGATAGTATAGCATATGTTTTATGTATGGATGGATGTTGATGCTATCGTTTGTTTGTTGTATGTGCATATGTGGGGACGTGAGGTTGAGAGGTGGAGTTAGTTAGAGAGTCAGATCGTCAAGGGATGGTGAGACCATCGCAGGCAGGAGAGAGATGTTAGAGGGACGAGGTTGGTGTGAGGCCAACCGATGATGCGAGAGATGGCAGGAGACTCAAATTGACAACCCCGATGCAAGGACATCACATGTGCCTTAGGGAGATGATGGAAACGATTTAGAGGATTTTCGCTGCCAGTTGGAGGTGGGTACTACAGGGCATGCCAAAGGGTATGTGGTCCCACATCCAGGATGAGAGAGTCCTAGAGCATTGTGTGGGTGGCCCTGCTGAGTTGCAAACTATTATCTGTAGAGTAGTTGTATTGGGGGTAACGATGACTGGATGAATTCCCCATAGACCAGGAGGACCCCCAACTGGGCGAGGTGGCTCCTCCTGCAGATAGAGGACCTAGTGGTGGTTCTTTGGAGGCACCATGAGTGTTATGTTGTACTATTTTTGTATTTATATAGGCTCGTGAGCCTATTTTGTATAGGGTAGTGTGACACCTATTTTGTACTGATAGGGATGAGGGGGCTCACCTGCCTACGAGCGATGTACATTTTTGTAAACATTGATGATACATTGATCATTATATATATATATGGATATACATGTTTATGATCTCTGTGATGTTTACATGTGATGAGATTTTTATGATGCTTTTTATGATGCCTAATCTATATGCTGTGACAAACTTTTGATGTTTTATGTATGTGTGATGATGTCTTGATGTGATATATGCCAATATAACACTAGTTTAGCCATGTTATCTGCTATTTGATTGAATTGTCATGAAATATGTGTAAATGTAATTGAATCAAAATGTCAAGATAAGAGTCTAACTTGTAGGTATTTGCAGAAGAGGCAAGGATTGTGGACATGTTACACATTGTTGAGCTGAAGGATGACTAGCTAGGAATCTAATAAAACGCTGAGGTGACGAATGTGGTAGTGACTAGCCTCAACGAGGAGGCCAATGACGACTGCGTATTATTCTTGGTTGTTGGTTGCTGAGCCCAAACATATGTCGTTGGAGTGGAGCAGTACATGTGAGGGGGTATAGATATCCCAAGTGGCCGAAGTGAGATTATGTGTCCATCGGCTAGCTCCATCAATGTAACCGATGTGGTAGGCCGATGGAGGAGACATCTGTCAATAACATGAATGGTAGATCATACAAAAGGCATGGAGTGAGAAAAAGAAGACTAAAAACTCTACAAATGGGTACAAAAAAGAAAAATCCTAGGGTAGAATGACTACGCTCAGGCGTAAAATTTCTTTAAGTACAACCTGTTGACGGGCTCTTTGAGAGGATAGCCTTTTGGAGAGGCCAGGATGTATGCGCCTTTAGTGAGGCAGTGTTGGATGATGTAAGCTCCATGTCATAATGACTTGAATTTCCCATGACCGAGAGTATCATGAGCGATATCGTTGTCTAGGAAGAGATCTCCTTCGTTAAATGAGCGAAGGTTGACATGGTGGTTGAAGGTGGCCTTCGACCATTTTTTAGATGCCTCATTGGTTTGTAATGAAGATCGACGGTCTTCATCCAGTGACTCTAAGTTCAGCAAGCACTGATCCATTGGAGCAGTGTCAGGTAATAGCTCGATAACAGTGTGCAATGTGGGAATTTCACACTCAATGCGGAGAGTGTCTTCGACCCCATGGATGAGATGAAATGGTGTAAAAATAGTGGCAGTTTTAACTGCCATGCGACAAGCCCATAGTGCTGAAAAACAACATATGATGCCAACTAGTCTTATGTTTGTTAACAATGCACTGCAACATGGTTTTGAGGACCTTGTTGAAAACCTCTACTTGTTTGTTGGACTGGGGGTAGTATAGGGAGGTGAACTCATGGGAGAAGCCTAACCTTGAGGAGATTTCAATGAAAATATCATTCTCAAAGTGTTTACCATGATCAAAGACTAACTGTAGTGGAACTCGAAAGTGAGAGATGACGTGATTAAAGAAAAAATGCGTTGTAGTGTCTGCGTTGTTGTTGAAGGTAGGCATGGATTCAATCCATTTAGTAAAGTAATCCACTTCCACGATGATGTACTTGTGTCCAATGCTGGATGGAGGGTTGCAAGTCATGAAGTCTATGCCCCATTTGCAAAAGGGGCCGACAGTGATGACTGGATGTAGAAGAGTGGGTGGCGCTCGGGCTTTGTTGGCATAAAGCTAGCATTTGTCACATCGCTTCATAGAATGGATGCAGTCATGAAACAATGTGGGCTAGAAGTAGCCTTCTCGAATGATTTTCTGGGTGCTGGAAATCCCTGATTGGTGGCCACCGTAGGCGTCGTTATGGCAATCATTCAATACTCGGTCATCTTCATCGATGGTCAAACATCAATGGAGTATGGTGTCTACCCCACGTCGGTATAAGATGTCACTGATAAGGAGATATCGAGGGGGCTGATGGAGAATGCATCGACTATCGTCTCGAGAGAGGTGAGATCCAAACTTTTGTGTCCGTGGGTAGACGAGAAGGTCGCCATACCAGGGGTCATTCGAGGGAATGTAGAATAGGTGTTCGTTGGAAAAATCCGTGTTGACGGGTGAACTAGTAGTGTCGAAGGGAAACATCGTGATGAGTTCGGAGAGCACGAGTGCTTTATTTCTTTTAGGAGTTGAAAACTCTAGGTCATACTCCTGAAGGATGATGATCCATCAGGAAAACTTACCATTAATTTGTCGTCGACTAAGAAAGTACTGCATGGGGTTGGAATCTGCCATGACTTTGGTAGTGCAAAGCAAGATGTAATGACGCAGTTTCTGGACTGTGAGGACAACTATGAGGGAAAGTTTCTCCTCATGATTGTATTTCAGGGGTGGTCTTGAAATATTTTTACTGATGTAGTAAATAAATTCTCACGACCATCATCCCCTAGTTGGACGAGAACTCCTGCTACTGAGACGACTGAGGCCGATAAGTAGAGGATGTAATCATAATCATAGTCGGGTGGACTAATCAAAGGGGCATGAGAGAGAGCCACTTTTAAATCATCAAAAGTGGTTTGGGCGTGTTCATCCCATCAAAATGGGAAATCATGGTGTAATAAGTGAAGGAAACCATGAGCGCGAGTAGCGTAATCTGAGACAAAGCATCGTAAAAAGTTAGCTTTGCCTTGCAGGCTCTGCACTTGACGCAAATTCCTAGGTTGTGGAAATTTTGTTATAGCTTGGACCTTGAGGGGGTCCACTTTGATGCCATGTTGGGAGACGATGAACCCAAGGAGGCATCCTGCGGTGACGCAAAATACACACTTGAGGGGGTTCAAGTGGATATTGTACTGTCGACATCATTGAAAGACGACCCGTAAGTCATCTAGATGTTGAGTTTGTTTCTTGGATTGAGCGGTGAGGTTGTCCAAGTAAGCAAGAATGATGCAAGCAAGATCATGGAAAATGTAAGTCATGGCCCATTGGAACGTGACACCTATGTTATTGATTCCAAAACGAATGACATGATACACAAAACTACCCCATGGGGTAGTGAATGTAGTCTTATATTGATATGTTGGGTGGATCTAGATTTGATTGTAGCCAGACAACCCATCCATGAAGTACAAGGCCTCATGGTCGGAAAATTCATCAATAATTTGGTCGATGAAAGGTGTTGGGAAGTTTTCTTTGGTACAAGCATGGATGAGATCGCGAAATTTGGTGCAGACGTGAATAATGCCTTGTTTTTTGTTAATGGGGATAAGGTTGGAGACCCATGACGTGTATGTGATGGGGTATATGAACACGGTGACACATAATTTGTCAATTTCATCTTTGATAGCCCCTACTTTGGATGGGTGCAGTGGGCATTTCTTTTGACATACAGGGGTAACATTTGGCCATGTGTCGATGCGATGTTCGATGATAGAAGAATCGAGGCCGGGCATCTCTATATATGACCAGGCAAAAATATATTGGTATTCCTAAAAGAGAGCTTTGTAAGTTGTGAGTTCCTCAGGGGAGCATGTGGCACCAATGGTGATTTCTTATATGATTCCTGGTTTGACGAAAATGTCAATTTTTACAGTGGGGAAAATGTTGGCCATGTTGCCTTCTTCAAAAGCATCAGGAGCAAGGATAGGGTTATTGAACCAATCTATATGCCCTGACTAGACAAAATCTTTGGTTTCGATTGCACATATGGAGTCTTGGCTAGGAGGATCAAAGGCTTCCTGTGAGAGAAAGAATGCTCTGTGATGGAGCACATTCCATGGGCAATCGAGGGTAGTTAGTTCCTCTATGATATCTTTGTCGTAGTGGAAAATGTGAGAATATAGGGGATCTGAGGAAGTAACATTGGTGACTATCACTATGTGGTTATATTTAGGTGGTGAAGACGTAGAGGGGGCATCGCAATGATGGTGCGATGGTGTGCTTGACATAAACCAGATGTTCATACACTATGGCTTGTGAATTTTGGGCGGGGGTGATATTTCCTAAGAGAAATGAACCAGAGAGTTGGGACGATTTGGGGCCAAATCCTCAGACAGTCTATCCATGAACCATGGAGGGGTAGGAAGTGACTCAGGTTTGGGAGAGGTGATATGAATGGTCTCTGGATATGGAATAGGAGTAATCTCTTGCATTACCGAAAGTGGGGTGTTTGGAGGATTTTGAATAAGGGCCATTTGACGACGCCTGTATTCAATGATCATGGGACACTGGTATGTGAAATGATAAAGTGATTCATAGAGAGAGCAAGGACATAACATCCATTTGTTGACTGAGGTTGTGACATAGTGGATGTCCATGACATGGGTACTTGATGGCATGGATGGAGGGGGGTCTTGCTGAAAGCTTTGGCGTACTACCATTACCGTCTAGAGAAACTAAGGTAGCACAAGGAAATGGTCAGTGTAGTGGCCATACTCTAAACATATGGCACACACAAATCTGGTTCGCAGCCCTTTAATGCCTATAGTAGGGGACGCGATGGTAGTACTAGGTGTGCATGGTGAAGCGGTGAGCGAGGTGGTTTCTCGAGGGAGTTGGATCAAATTGCATAACTCGAGGAGAGAGGGACATCTATTGGTGGGGTGTCCCTCTTTCTCGCATAGTGTGCAAGGAGGTTAAACTTGGGGAGGAAGTGGAGCAGTGGGCTCTTTATTCTTCCATCTTCCCCTAGCCGTAGCGGTGGTGCTGGCAAGTGGGGGTGAGGGTGGTGTCATCAGAGTTAGGACTGGAATCTGCATCAGGATTCCCTCTATTTGGGGAAGGAGGGAGGGTTAAGGAACCATCGCGGGTGGGTGTAGATACCATACTGGAATGGCGAGCACCATATTGGGAAGAGTAAGTGTTATGGTTACCTAGAAATCTTGTACTCTCAGTGGGGGGTAGAAGAAGGGAATTTGAGTAATGGCTTGGGGGATTGTCTCCCAAACCGGGATTTGATCCCGGGGGAGGGTGAAATTGGGGGTGAGTGGTGTTGGAGGGTTCTCAATGGATTCCTGAGGTAGGATTTCTTCCGCTAGTGGGATGTCAGGGAGTGGAGAAGCCTCTCTGGGAGGAATGTTATCTCCATTGTTAGTTCCATTGGAAGATACGACATGCACTTGTGCTGAGGGGTGTATGAGCGGTGGTGCTCCGTGCTATTTCCCCAACAAATATGGGTCTTTGAAAATTCTTGGGGCCATATCCATGCGTGGATATGCGTCGAAACTAGTGCTGAAAAGAGGTAAGATGTTATTGATGTTGGAGGAGTGGTTAGGCTCATAATTTGAAACTCAGTCGATGGTGATGATATTTCCGTTGTGGGGAAACATCATCATTCGAAACACATAAGAGACCACAACTTTCATAGCGTACATGCAGCTATGTCCAAACAAGATGTTGTAATCGAGTGAGGCATCGATAACTTCAATGTTGATAAGGATGATTTTTCCCCCAAGTTTGATGGGGACATTTTGAAAGAGTCCTTTAGGAGAGGATGGTCGTCCATCATAAGCTCTCAAAGTGATGGAGGATGGTATTATCTCTGGAGAGCCAAGTTTTTTCCATACAGTTTTGGACATGATGCATGTGGATGCACCTTCATCAATGATACATCAATGAACTCTGATGTTTCAAATTTTGACTGGTATCTAGAAAGCTACCAAAGTAGGGAGACGGGGTTCCCCATAATCTAGATTGAATGTGATGAGTCTAGTATCAATAGGGTTGACTGCCCCTAAGGCAGAAATCAATGATTTCTGTTGGGTGGTACATGTTTGGAGGACCTCCAATACTGACATGGCTGCAGGATATTATGACAAATAATCGACCAGGTTGTAGTTGTGTGATGCCCTAGCCTAAGGGTTGTTAACATTTCGTCGTAATGGGATGCGAGGAATACGAATGGGGGGTTCAGTGTTAGAGCGCAAAATCATCAAGGGTTTTCCAGTTGTAGCTGGAGCTGCTTCTGAAGTGGTGGGAGTAAATTCATAGGGGGCACCATATTGATGACTGTGCATTTGTAGAAGAATTTCTTCTTCGCTAGTTAGGAGGATATTGCGATCCTCTGGATTCCCAGAGTTTTGATATTTTCCCATCCGTGGTGGGGTAGGATGCATCTCCTGTTGGGTATTCATCACACCTTGGTGTGGAACAAGGTTTTGCAACATAGCTGGGGGTGGTTGTTGCAAATACTATTGTGGGGCCTGTTGAGGGACAGGTAGTGCTGGAGGATGTGTCACATTCATGGAATATTTCATCCGTTTAAGGTCAACAATTTGGGGGCAATGGTGAGTATAATTATTGTGTTGACCGCAAAGGGAACAAGGGAAGTTCGTTCAAATATTTTTGTTGTTATTCCTCCCTTGGCGTTTGTTGTTATTTCCCCCTTGGGGGTTTTGGTTACCCTGGTTCTGGTTGCCCCCAAAAGATTGGTTTTATTGGGGGTTATTTCCCTCTAGTCCTGGGTTATTATTGTTTCAGTTTTTCCCTTTCTTTTTGGCATTACTTGGTTGATGGGCCGGATTTTCCGTATTCAGTTGTTCAAAATTTTTAAATTGTTGAATGGGAGAGGGCTGAACAAAGTTAACCCCATCATGTGGTTGTCCTTGTGGAGGAGAAAATGGCTGTGGAGGACTAGGAAATGGAAAGTACTGATTATTTTGTGGCAATGATCTATAGGGTACATAGGAAGGCATAGTGCTTTCACTAGCGCTTATGGTGTAAGATGAGGTAGAGGGGGTACCAGAACTGGGTTGAACTGTCCGGCGCATCATGGGTGTCAACGAGGGTCCATTCATGGGTGGAGGTAGGGAAACAGGGTATGGTTGTTGATAAGGGGGGGAAGGGTAAAAAGGGGGTCCTCCATACATCGGTGGATATTGGGGAGTACCATACATAAGTGGTGGTTGGATGTATAGATTGTGGTGTGTTGTGGTACCAATCAATCCATCTGCTAAGTGAGACATCCCAGGTTTGTCCTGGTTGAATGGTATGGGTCTCGGGGCGTCGGGTAGTACTGTGTATAAGTATCCCGATTGTGCATAAATGAGGTCATATTGTTGATCCTTGTTTATGGTTTCCTCTTCCATTTGGGGGAAGGTGGGGGGCACATATTTGGAAAGGAGGGGAACAAGTGATCTGAGAAACCAATCGAGGCATTATTCTTTGGTGGTTTCTACTTTGCATAAACTACGTTGCCGACACCATTCATGAATGTGGTCAGCGATATGTGTGGCTGAGGTTTGTTTGAACTCATAAAGTAGTTCGAGACCATTGTCACGACGAACTGGTAGTTGAAATAAGGTTAAATGTTTTTTGTCCAATGACTCAAAAGTCACATGGGACCCTGATTTTTCGTCCACATACCATTTGGCAGATGGACCTGTGAGTGTGCGTTGAAATAACCTTAAATGGATGGAGTTTTCCATGATGTTGTTTGAAGAGAACCATAAGTGAAAGGTCATGATATGGTTGGCAGGATCTTCTCCCGCTTTTCCTTCAAACTTGGGGATGTATGAAGGTAGTTTCGTAGGAATAGTGGGCCATGTGGGGTCATGCAATATAGGATCATTCATGAGCTTACTTAGATAAGGTATATTGAGGGAGGCCAAATATGGCATGTGAAGTGGTGGTGGAGGATTAGTTCCATCCATGGTATGAGAAGGTTGTGTACCTGACCCTCGAAGGGGGTTTGGTGGTGGTGTAGTTCTGCCTTGGGAAGAAGTGTACCCTTCGCCTCCTTGTGAAGGAGAGCTAGTGGATGGATGAACTTGGGAAGTGGACCCAAGTAATTTGGAACCAAGAAAAGCTGATTCCAAAATGGTAGCACTCACAGGGGTGTGATATGGTTGAGTCGGTGAGTTGGCGAAACTAGGAAATACTTGTAGGATAGGAGGGATATTTTGCAAATGTTTGGAATGACGGGGGTTCTGTGGGTCCCCTATGATGTCTGACTAGAAAAGTGGAATGTGTGAAAAATGGTTATGAGAAAAGAAAATGAACAAGAGACTTGTATAGTATGTACCTCCACAATATATCTCACAATTGCATGTAATCACAAGAACATCATACATAAATCAATTGAAAATAAGCATACATGTGGGTAGGTGGTTTTTGTCCACGTGGGAGAAAAAAGAAAACAAATGTGCATGTCCTAAAATGACGTAATGTCCTTCCTCTCAAATAGCACTAGACCTTCCAATAGCACTCAACAGTGGGGTTTGAAGCCACTGGAAGAGGAACTAGTGAATGATGAAACAATCAATTATAATGAGGGGTAGAGGGTGCATATCTTGAAAGAGCTAGCAATATTTCCCAATAGCCACACAAAATCCGATCAAGGTGCAATTGTAGCCCACAATTTCCACCTGGGTAGATGTCCTAAAATTTGGCCACTAGGTACCTCGGTCAAAGTGCGACATTTAGATTTTCGACCTCAGAAATGGGTCACGGGATGGATCCCTTCCAAGAGGTGGGTGCCTCAAGGGGGGACACACAGAACAACCGAACCACGGCCTTCGACCCTTCACGGGTATCTACCTGCCTTATGGTGTTAGGAACACTTGACTTCGAGGATTTTAAAGTTCCCTATTTGTCAACTTCTAATGTTCCAAGATGTGAGAACTAGATAACGGGGGGTTATTTGCATGCCTACCCCCGAGATCCTACCTAGACTAAAAAAATTATTTTGACACCTCCTGTGGAGGAAAACATAGTGAGATTTTAAATTTTTTTAGATGTGTTCATTTGAGATATTGGGGGTGTGAACCAATCTTGTTTGAATTAAGTGGGTGTGGGTAATTTCTTCAAGAAAATAGTGGGATGTTTCAAAATCCCTTTGGAGGAAACCTACTTCAACCTCCACAATTCGAGATGAAATTGCATGAGTGAAGAGTGACTTTGTGTGTGATCAAGTGATAGAATGTGCCAAATTTTTAATAAGTTAGGTGTCACTTTGCAACATGTGGACTTTGTGTGGTCCTTACAAGTCTTGATTACCTATCTTACTAGATGTCATTGGTACAACCTTGCGTAATTTTAAAGTCCCTAAAGAACTAGCATGTGGACATATGGGTCCTTACGAATCCTTTATACTCCCTAATGTGATTTCATCTAAGAAAGCTTCAAAAAACTATCCTATCTTGCAAGCATGTGGGCATGTATGGGCCTGTTACAATAATCTTTAAACTCCCCTAGTGATGGAAACTAAGAAAGTAGCTTCAAAACTATCCTAACTTTGCAACATGTGGGCATGTGTGGGCCCTTACAAATTTAGGATATTTGGAAAAGAAACTAAGAGGGGCCCTAGGGAGGCTTTGTCCTCTCCTAAAGATTTTATTTTAAGGGAGATGAAATCTTCCCTCAATCATTTTTGTGATTCTTAAGATTGCTTTATGGTGCGAGAGAAGAGCATACTCAATGTTTGAAGTTTGATTTATGGTCCCAAGGCAAATGTTTATATGTGATAGTAAATGATCTTATCTTAACTTTTACAATAAAAAAATCCATCCACGTGGAAACTCAAAGCAAAAGAGGAGAAATATAGTTCTTTTTAACCCCCTAAGTGCCTATGTTTTGACTAACCCTTCATCTGGTAAGGGAATCTAAGTGTGGTGCATTTACAAATTGCATAAAAGCAACATTTTGAAGGCTAGGGGCCTTCAAAATATCACAAAAACTCTTACAATGTTGGAATTTTGGACAGATGCGCAGGTCACAGTTTAGATAGAGCTGCATGTGGTGCCAATGCACAAAGAACCAATGACCTGTTCATGCACTGTACGTAGAATGCACCGAGAAACACAGAGATGTTGGCGCACAATACTCAAAAGGTGCGCATCTGGGTTGGAAAACCCATGAATGTTCTGATACGCATCCGAGAGGAAAATGTTAGGTGGAATTATCCTCTTCCAGCTCCAAATTCATCTCTTTGTAGGTAGGACTAGGCTGGTTATGATCCCTGTAAGGAAAATAAGTCTAAAAGAAGTGCTCAAACAACCCAAATAGGGAGTAAATTGATACCTTATTGTTACACATTATTTTCATCATCCCTATGACCGTTAATGATGTAAACCTATCTGTTGCCTTTGGAGGGGTCAGTGGCCTGAGTTCCTGAAGAAGGAAGGGAGAAGAACTTTTCCTGAGAAAAGAAGTTGCATTTTCCTTTTTAAAAACCCTATAAAAAAGGAAGTTTGCAGGCTGCATTATAGCTAGGTTGCAAGAATGCCTGATTCTCGTAGGCTGCATCATAGCTAGGTCGCGAGGAGTTCACAGTCTTCTCTATAGGCAGGGTGTGAGAATGTTTACACGTGGGAAAAACGAGCATTTTCTTGAATCTTCTAGAAGGATAAACTTCCATGGTGAGGTTGCATCAGAATGGTTTGGATCTTACTCACTTTCATGATTTAGTGGGATCATCTTAACCTCCTCACCTTATCCTCTTCAGCTTATAAAAGGAGAGGAGATCTCATGGAGAAGGGCTAAGTTGGATTTGGCTTGGAATTATTAGCTTGGGTGGAGTGTTTTTGAGTTTTGCCTTTGTCAAGATAGATTGTGAATACTATCAGATCTGTGCTCTCAGAATTCTTGGAGTGAAAGTGTGTGGGGAACGAAGGACAATTGGAAGGGACCTTACAACATCAAGGCCATGGTTGTAATCTCTCTTTCACATTTAATATGATACAATAATATGATTCTTTCCTATAAAGCTTGTTGTGTTTTATTGTATGATTCCTTGA
>ML796987.1:523116-572336 GCA_009831015.1 Picea engelmannii
AGTGGCAAAGGCGAGGAGGATTCTGTTGGAGGGAGTATGAGACCACATTGTCTCAAGTCTCCATGGGAAAACCACACCATATGCAATGTGGAAGGTTTTGACAGATCTGTCAGGATGTTTGGGTGCCCCCCCTCTTGAGGGATGTGAAGTTGTTCCCTTATGTTGGGCTGCCTCATTCTTCCTAGTTTTTCCATCTTTCTTTAGAGTTTCCTCGATTGTTTTTTGTATGCCAAGTTCCTTTTCTCTATCTGTTGTCGATTCTCTTTTATTTCTATGTGATTTCCTTCCAGGTCTCCTGCTATTTATAGTTTGAGTTAATTCCAGGTTGGATTCACTTTCTGAAGAGTCTTGTCTCGCTTCTTATGAAATTTCTGAATTTTCCATATTTTGGGTGTGGAGAGATTTTGAGGGTTCTCCACTTAGATCCATGACTTCATTTTCCTTTTTTGGGGCTTTGTAATTTCCTTTTCCTTCCTCTTCTTATCTATTTCCATTGTTTTCTTCATGGGATTCAATTACTTCTTCGAGATTGCCGTCTTGGTGGAGCTCTACATATCGATTGTGGCTTGATTCTCCTTTTTGTGGGGATCCAAGTCTTTTTTCTTTTGGTTCAGGAGGTTTTTCCCTTTGGTTTTGAGTTAGAATGGGTTGGGTTTTCCCATTTTTTTTTTCCTTTTTGGTTGTTGCCACTGATATTGTTTGGGATATTGGTCTTGCATGTCTTTGGCGTGGGGACAAGATTTGGAAACATGTTCATATTCGTGGAATATTTTACATTTGAAGGGAATTTGTTCATAGTCTACTTGTTGAATGTAGGACCAGTTGTCCAAGTTTAGTTGTATTGCTTTAGGGAGACCTTTTTCCAGATCCACTTCTATACACAGTCTGGCGCAGGCTTGAAAGCCTTCCTGAGGTTCGACACGATCGATGTACTTGCCAAGTGTGTTTCTTATGTTTCTAATGGTTTCATCATTCCAGCAATGGAGGGGGAGGAAAGGTAGCCTCACCCATACTAGGATTGCTGAGGGGATATCATTCTCTGGGCTAAATTCTAGAGTCCATTTGTTCAGGTACATTCCTCTGCCCCCCATGAAATAAGGGCCGCTTCATAAAATCAAATATCTATATTATTTTTTTTCGAACAAAAAGGCGAAGAATCCCTTACCAAAAATAGTTGTCAACAATTGTCCCTTGATCATCTTGTGCTAGTTTACTTCCAACCATATGTGCATGGATTTTGGGGATGGCCATAGTCTTGTGAATTGGCCTATTAATCCTCGATTTACAAGTCTGAGTGCCAAAGGTCACGCTGAACGGGAGGGTGGGGGCTTGGGAGCTTTAGCATAAGACGAAATGAGGGCCTAAAAGGCCTGCAGATCTGGGGACGGGGGTCCCGGGGGCAGATCCCCTCCCTCAGAGGGGGCCATTAATGCATGCACATAGGTGTTGAAACACTAACACCGTTTTTTGAAGAGTCTCTGAGACGCAACGAGGTTTATTCCTTACTACTATTATTAACCTTAGTACATTTTAAATAAGTTAAAAACTGCATTATTAAAACTAACATTATTATACCCTAAACATTAATACTTATTTTCTTAATATTATTACTCTCTTTTCTTTATTAATACTAATATTATTAGTGATATATTTTATACCCTAAATAATAATATTATTTTTTATTATTACTAGTGTATAGTTGGTAATATAGCTTATACCCTAAAAAAATAATAATAGTATTATTAAATACTTAAAACCAATAATATTAAACCTTTAATATTAATACTAATATTATTAATGATATATAGTTTATACCCAAATAATATTATTAAATATTTAACCTACTCTGAATATTATTATTATTCCAGGGTTTATTTCTTATTACTAATTTAAACCTCGGTACATACTAAAGTTATTACACCCTAAACTTAGTACTAATACTATTAATATTATTACTCTAGGGTTTTTCTTTATTTATTAGTATTATTACATTTCCAATAGAATTAATAACTCTATTACTAATAAAACTAACATTAAACCCTAAATATTAACATTCATGTTATTATTAATAAAATAATTCCTTAATACTAATTAATTTTAATTTTAACATTATTAATAAATATTATTCTTTAATATTAAATATAATTTTAGGTTTCCACACAACCTACTCTTATGTTTTCATCCCTCTTTAGTATTTATTGTTACTCAATTTTATGTCTTGAAGATGAATCATGATATGGATCACAAAGGTGGATAAATGAATGAAAATATTGTGGTTTTTCCAAATATTTATCAAAAATACCTTTTAAGATGTCAAATAAATAATATTAATAAACAATTATAACATAATTTTAGGAATCTTTACAAAAGTAGGTGAAACTATTACAGAGCCACATATTTTTTTACTCTTGACCAAAAATTATAATCCCTAACATGACAAGGACTAATTATAGAAATCACAAATCTATATAGCATATTAAAAACATTAACATCCAAACAATGTTGCGGGGTTATAATTCTAAAATAAAAGGCAAGGCTCTCCTCTGAAGGCAAGGCTATCCTCCTCGAATTATTTTTTTTAACATTAACAATTCAATTTAAATGTCCAAACTAATTGAAAGTAAAAAATGTTTGACTTGATCCCCCGGATGGGGTGGTTGGAGGGTGGGAAACATTTGAGCACCACGTGCAAAGCACCATGCCCGTCACCTTTGACTCCTTAATGCTTCCCCTCTTGCATTATGTTCACATTTACTCTAGTATGTACCTTCGGCCGTTGGTGCTGCATGTGGATTATATGGTTTACTTAATGGAGCATATGGACATGACCGGTATGTTACGTCATTGTATGTGTGAAATTTCCCTTGTGGTTATATGTTGGGTGCATGGAGCATGGATTCGACATCGCATATGCAGTATATGGAGCATGAGCCTCATCCAGTCTCGTAACCATGCTTCAACTTTCAGGTTTTTTTTTTAAGTATCTTATTAGTTTTGATGCACTCTTGTTTCATTTGGGCCCTACATGGCGCATAGTTACATAGACAGCTAAAACTTGAAATTCCTACGACTTATTTTGATTACAGTTATATTCTACGACCGCTACTGAATTAGTTTCCCTCATGGGCAATTCATACTGATAACCATTATGTTATGACTCTCACCATTGTATTTTTTAACTTTGGAAGATAATATATAAACAACTGACTTTAAAAAAAAAAGGTTTAACTTAATCAATTTATATATTCTATCATATACAAGGAAGAATAATAATATACATAATATTAATAGGAGTGAATTTCCATCGTATCTTAGTTCACCCTTTCTATTAAATAAAAGAATAACGAAATATTTAAGGTTCTAACTTTGGTAAAAGACAATTTAGTTTTTGTTATTTTATTATTATTATTGAAAGTACATATAATGGAGATATATGAGGGAGATATAATAGAGTTATGTATTCCGTGGTTAAAATCTCGTATAGTCTTTTTCAACTTTTGGTGATGTCATGGTAAGTATTTAGTTTAGTGGCTTTTTTTTTTTTTAGGTTAGTTTGCATTTGCTATGTTCATATTAAGAGGAAACAAAGTTGTGGAATATATTTTTTATTTTAATTAATGAGAAAAGAATGTGTAAAAGTGATTAACGAATGGAAAAATATACATAATGCAAAGACGTGCAATCATTATATAATGATTTTTTAGGAAAAATATTTTGAAAAAAAAAAAAAACTCGCACTTTAAAACAAGCTCAATCATATTCTTAACAAGAGTGAGCAACAACATTTGAGTTCTAGAGAAATTTCGACAGCATAATGGTACTTTCAATAGTTTATCTCTATGTACCTCCATCCCAATCACTCAATATATAGGCATAAGAAAACCATAAATTTTTTATGGTTTCCAAGTCTACACGTTGGAAATGATATGTAGTTATTGGATTTTATGAAAAAACATTACTTCATGCAGGATTTTTGTCTTTTACTAAAAAACATTAGTTTGCACATGAGATAATTGCCACAACATGGGTTGGAAACCCTGAGCAATTTTGGAATCTTCTAAAACTATCAATTGCAAATTGTATGACAAACCTTTCCTAACATTCTCCCAATTGTTATATACCTTGCAAGATAATAAGACATAATGCATTTCCTTGTGAAATAACTACTAAGGTTGTGAGGCTGATTGATTCACAATACCTCCTAAACTTATATGTGCTCATTGGATTCACCAATGCATCTATAACATTATGCAAAGTGCCAACTTTTTCTAGTATCTCCTTTCCAACCTCTACCATGTCTCGAACAAAATAGTATTGGATATCAATATGTTTTGTCTTTGCATGAAAGGATGTGTTCTTTTCCAAACAGATGACACTTTAACTATCACATTGAATTGCAATAGATATCTAACTTATCCCCACATATAAACACAACTTCATATGCTAAATATCCTCCTTACACGTATTAGTATCTTCCATATACTCTGCCTCTATAATGGACAAAGTGACAACACCTTGTCTCTCGTTCATCCAACTCAATACTCCACCAAGCAGTTGAAACACATATCCATTGGTAGATATCCTCATATCTACATCCCTTGCCCAATAAGAATCCACATAACCATGTATTTCCATTGATCATTGGTCCTTGACATATTACTATGACAATAAAGGGGATAATTATAAGTACCCCTCAAATACCTGAAGACCCTCTTCACTAAGCCCAATGTTCATGTCTAGGATTAGTGATGAATCAGTTCAAGAATCCCACAGCTTTGGAAATGGTTGGTCTGGTATAGACCATAACATACATCAAACTACCAACTACACCATCATAAGGAACACAATCCATATCCTCCATCTCCAGGAGTGTTATAATACATTGCTAAGTTGAAATTTTAGTTCTTATTCAAATAGAAACACTCAGTGGTCTTCAATTTTCCATGCAAAAAAATTGCAACATAAAGTTCACATACTTACTTTAGCCCAACCAAATCTTTTTGTTCACTCCATCTCTCATGATCTCCATTCCTAAGATACACTTTGCAACCCCCAAGTCCTTCATGTCAAATTGTGCTAAAAGTTGAAACTTCAAATCACTAGTCACATCCTTACTGTTGCCAAAAATTAACATATTGTTTACATATAAAGTGATAACAAGGAAATGACCACCATCATGTTTGTAATATGCATAATGATCTGATTTGGATCTCAAAAATCTCAATCATAACACAAAAGAATCAAAATTTTGGTATTAGATTCTAGGTGATTGTTTGAGACCATACATATATTATTTTCTTGCTTTGTAAACCAATGAATATTTTCACTTTTCAATTTAATGCTTTGATTGTGTCATATATATCTCCTCCTCGAAGTCATCGTACAAGAATGTTGTCTTCACATCCATCTATTCTATCTCCAAGCCAAAACTTGATGCAACAAATCTTCTGAACCTGGTAGATGTTAGCTTAGCAACTAGGGAAAACCCATTTTGTACTTTTTATTTTATGGGGAAAACCCTTTTGAGGAAGAAACCCCACACTTCAAAGGAAGCTCAATTTTTTATTTAACAACTAACAAAGGTTATAATACACTTTTAAATCATTTGTACTCTTAATAGGAGTGATTAGCAACATTGAGGTTTTAGAGAAATTTTAGTAGCATAATAACACCTTCAATAACCTCTCTTTTTATACCTTCAACCTAATCACTCAATATATATGCATAAAAAAACCATAAACCATTTATGGTTTCTAATTCCACATGATAGAAACCACCAACATTTCTTTACTTTTCTAAAAAAAAAAATCTTTACTTCATGCATGATGTTTTCCTTTTACTAAAAACATTATTTCATGCATGAGATAAATACCACAATGTGGGTTGAAAACCTCCAACAAATTTGGCATCTTCTAACACCATTAATTGTGAGATGTATGACATACCTTTCCTAACATGTATCTTATAGAATTTTGCCTATGATGGGGTTATGGTTCCTGATGTAAAGGCCATGGATGGAAAGGTAAGATTTGTGGAATAACCTTTGGTTCAATTTCTTTGAAACTCATGCCATTTAAGTAGGACATATTATAGAAACAAAAGTATAAATTGATGGGTTGACAATCTATTGTCCATACTAGTGAACCAATTTCTTATCAGTTAATTTCAAAATGTTTGACATTAATCAGTTGTAACTTCAGTGTTTTAACAAGTGACTAACAATGTCCTATAAATTTATGTTGGTATCCTTGTTGAAAATTAGTAAGACGCGATGGACAATTATGTATGGTGAACCAGGGTTTCATCTAACTTTGTAAATAAAAGTTGAAATATATAGAAAAATTTAAGCATTAAAGAAGGGAAATATACTATTATAAATCACATTCCTTGCATTTTGTGTCGAAATATTGTCCAACTTGGAAATAGGGAGACTTCTCCGTATAACTGTTTTTTTTTATCTGAATCCTTAATTGTTAAGGGATCATGATGAGTTTGCAATGAGAAGACATCTATCTAAGAATTTTTAATTTTCAAAAGCTCTGAGGTAAATGTTGTTACGACTAAAGTTAATTACTATGTTGAGGAAATGAGAGTTTCCATGGGTTGTAGGTCTTCTTTTAATATGACGTAGACCAAAGTTTATTATGGGAGTGAGTTTGCATCAGTATGAAGTGAACTTATTTTGGATTACTAGTTAAACCAACAAAGCCAAAATAATAAGCTTTCTTTCTAGTTTATATATATATATATATATATATATATATATATATATATATATAATTTTTTTCTTTTGTTTTAATTGTATTTTTCTTGGTATTGGTAGAAAGGTGGAGATACGTTGTAGTTGGATAGAAAGTTGGAAGAATTCTCTAGAATTGTTTTGTATCAAGGAGTGCAGTTGTTGGCTAGGTTGTGAATTTCTTGGAAATATTAAATTTGTGTTAATTTTTTAGGTCCTTAAAGCTTGCTCTATTCATTTTAACATTGCACAAAGGTGAACCTATGGTGGTGGTGGTAGCTTTGGTGGTGAAGTGTAACATCCCAACTATAATCCGCAGTTTAATTAATGCTTAATGTAGATATAATGTGTGGCTACGACCAAGCGATGTATATATTAATTGTATTTCTGAATTTTAATAAATAAAATGTAATGTGGGCTACTAAGGGGGCATGAACATAGATGGGGGATGAATTAATACAAAAGAGAGTGGAGGGTCTAATAGAATGCCTAATATGGTTCCAAGGAGGAATTACCCATGTCTATTAATTCCACCCACATTTTTGAATTTTATTATCATTATGTATTAAAATCTATTTTCTCATTGAGTGTCCCCAAAGCCAATCGTTGAATGCATGTAAGAGGGTGGGTGTGAGAAGTCACATCCCATATCTATTGGGAACATGGAGGGTGAGTACAATAATATTAGGAAAGTGTGTGAGTCAGGCAAGTAAGACAAAAAGAGGAAATTTGTATGGACAATTACAACAATTTTTAGAGAGTCAAGTTTTTGGCATGAACAACAAGAGGAGAGCAAGAAAAAGAGCTTGGAGCTAGAGAAACCATGGAGGGAAAATTGTGGAGCTTGCTAGAGAATTTTTGGAGCATATTTGGAGTTGAATACTGAAGAGCCAGGTTGTGAGGACTACAGAGTGAATTCATGTTTGAGTTGCATTGTAACAAAAAATGTTTTTTTTTGTTTGTTGGTAGTTTTCCTAGCAGTGAGATCCCTTGAATTCCCAACAGAGAGATTTTTGGTTACCTGTTCTAGAGAGACCATGATAAATGAATGGGACACCCAAGGGACTAAGGTCAATGAAGGGGTACATTCTTTAGGCTGGGTAGTTCGAGAGGAAGAGAGTTGGTGGAAAATTAGGATAGTTATAGGAGAATACAAATGGGTTGTGGGTTTATCTGAGCTATGAGTGGACAGTGAGAGACCATCGTCTTTTGAGGATTGTTAGCCCCAACTTGGGGGTGCCTTGTTGTTGATACTTGGAACACCAAGTCTATGGTTGGGTGGAACATTCGTCCCAAGCAGTTGGTTGCACAACTGAATTAAAAGATAAGTGTTTTATACATTTATGTGGTGTATTTATGAGTTAAAATTGTTGTGCATGAACTATGTGAATGTGAATAGTTTGACATGTTGTTGTGCGAGTTATTATCTGCATTCAAGCTTGTTTTAAATTTGTTTAGATGCATTTACTAAATGGTATCAAATGATATTTAAATATGTATGTAATTCATAGCTGATAAGCTACATGAATTTTAATTAGCATATATATTTTTTTAATTTATGAGTATTTTTTGCACATAATGGACCTCAACTAGGCTGGGGGACATCACATTATGGCATAGAATCTTCTGGTTCAAATATTGGACCTGTATGGGCCAAGAACTAATGCGAATTTAGACAAATTTATTTTGACAGACTTCGGTCTGTGTGAATTTGGGGGAAAATGGTGAAACATTAGAGAGGAATCCACAAATTTGCGAGAAAAAATTCAAGTTTGAATGACTCAGAGTTGTCTAAGAGGTTTAATGGAGTGAATTTGCAGATTTGTAGAGCTAAATTCAACTTGGAAGGTCAAAATTCACATTTTAATGGTCGTTGTAGAGCTAAATGAAGTTTGATGAATCGATGGTCGAGATCGCATTTGATCTCGAGGTCACGACCCAAATTTATTTTCATAAATTTAAAAACTTATAAGGTTTTCAAAATTTTGCAAAAGGAGTAGATCAATGGTAAGGATTTGTTTTCAACGTTTGCAAAGAAAGCGAAGCGATGGTTTATATTAATTTTTGTCCATTGGGAAGTTGGAGTCAATCGACGATCATGATTTTCTTCTGGAGCTTGGAAAATAGAGAAAATCAATAGTCGAGGTTCGTTGTTAGAGTTGGGAAAAGTATTGGTGAATCAACGGTTAATATCATTTTGACTACTAGATCGACAGTCCAAATTCATCTGATTTTTGGTCAAAAATTTCCAAGTGTTAGAGTTGGCCAAGGGAATTCGTCGATGACTGATGGTCAGGTCAGATGAATTTCAAATTGTTTCAGTTGCCATAGAAAATCGTCAATGACCAATGGTTGGGTCAATTTTTTTATCAAAGTGTTTCGATCGAGCAAAATAAAGCATTAAATGTTGATGGTCGTATTCTTATTTTACTTATCCAGTTAGCAGTTACAATTCTTCTTTATTATTACAATCATTTATCACATTAACTACATATATTAGTTCATTGAAAGAGAGGCAATCACAGAAACAAGATAGACACACATATTATCTTGGGAAACCCTCTAGGGGAAGAAAACCCAACAAATTTCCTCAATATATATTAACCAACCAAGAAAAATGCTTCTCTCTGAGAGAGAACTAACAAAGAAGAATATCCTCCTCTACTCCTTCACTAGGAAAGAGTAGAGCACCACTTGACCAACATGTATCCAAGAGATATACCAAAAACCCTCCTCAACGTCACACCTAGTTGTAGTATATTCTCTTCCAAGACTTGCACACTTTTCCTCTTGATTGCAGAGCTTATGAGTGAGTGTACAAGTGAGGCACTAGCCTCCTTTATAAATATTAGTATGGCCTCCCTTAATTAGGTCTAGACTGACCTGTCACTTTACTCTCTTAATTTACATTTAATTGTCAAGGCACAATAGGGATGACTTTTACAAAGGCACAATAGGTTCATCTTAATAAATATAATATAAGAAGATTCTTTATGGTTTGTCTGAGTCAAATGCAATAAGGATACATTCTGAAGCTACTCAATATTCAACACTCCCTCTTAGCAAGGAAGATATTCTTCTTGTCACGGTCATCATCATTACTTCTACGCTTTTACATACTTGGTCATTGTCTTGTTGTGAATCACGGATCTATATATCATAGGAAGTTCTGCACTTTCACTGGAGTAGCGTACCATCTTTCATTGGGGTTACCAACCTGCACTTTGGTAGCATACCAACTTGCGTTGGGGTAACATACCAACCTGCATTGAGGTTATCAACCTGTGTTGGGGTAGTGTACCAGCCTGCATTTGGGTTACCAATCTACGCTGAGGTAGTGTACCATCCTGTGTTGGGGTAGTGTACCATCTTGTGTTGGGGTAGTGTACCATCTTGTGTTGGGGTAGTTTTCCTCTATTGGGGATATCATCACATCTCGCTTCTGAGGAACACATCACTTCCTGCTACTGGGGAACACATCACTTCCCTCTACTGTGGAACACATCATTTCCCTCTATTGGGGAACACATCAATCCCTCTGATGAGGGAAAATCCTTCTAGACCACATCAAGCCCATCTCAAAAGTATTCAAACTTCTTTCTTGATAGAGGCTTAGTCATCACGTCTTCTACTTGCTCGTCGGTAGGAATATAATGGAGCTTTATTGCTCCCTTTTATATCACCTCTCATATATAAAGGTACTTTAATATCCATATTCTTGGAATTTTCATGAAACACTAGGTTCACTGACAAATTTATGCAAATTTGGTTGTCATAAAAAAAATACAAGTTTCCTCCAACTTGAGATTAAATAATTATGCAATTAACTTCTGAAGCCACACTTCTTTGCCACAAGATGACCATGTTGCCACATACTATGCCTCTGTGGAACTGAGTGCCATATAGGTATGCTTCTCATGAAGTGATGAGATCACAACTAATCCCATACTAAAGCAACATTCAGATGTACTTTTCCGGTCTATGACACTGCCTGCCCAATATGAATCTATGTAGCCCTGCAAATCTTATCTCATAATCCAAGATATATCTGGGTCCATAATCGATTGTACCCCTTAGGTACCTCATCACATGTTTTTCCATAATCAGGTAAACATGTATTTTACCGCAAAACATATACATGTCCTCGTGTTCTTTGAATATATCAATGAACCATTTTTTTCCCATCACATTGTACCAAACTGGTACACTTTCTCAACTGCAACTCACTCTGCACAATCATGTTCTAGATCTATGTGATTTCTGTAAATTGCTATCTATATCATTGCCTGAGAGTATGTTCTATAATCTCTCTGCAACTATTCCTCTGGGACTGGGACTTTGCACCTGCAACTACTCTGAAGTTGAGAATGATTGCTCCATTCTCACTATGGCTGCTGAATTCTGAGAGTATCTCCTCTACTCTATCACATAAACAAATTCATTTAAAATTGAGAGTGTCTCAATAACTGACACTGAGGGTAGATTATCCTCTTTCTCTAGAGGTAACTCAATATTATATTGTAGTCATGTCTCCATGGCCCAACTCATGTACTACACCAACTGGCAATGGAGATAACTCAATCCCAAATACAGGGATTGTCATACCTGCTCCCTCTGAATCTCATACCATGTTGGATTATTTTAATGAATCATGTTTGTTCTATATATAATTATTCTGATTACTGGAGCAAGTGTCATCATAGTCTTCTCCCTCTTGCTGGGAGAATCCTCTGGACACAAATCATGCTTTGTACATCTCTATGAAGGGTCCTGGGGAGGTTAATCCTCCTTACTTGATCATGAGGGATGACTCCCTCTTAAATACAACTCCTTCTGAGATGGTACTTGGTGGGGTCGACTGCCTCACCACTGGTGGAGCCATCTACTCCTTATGATATGGTTTGTCAATGCTATATCGCTTTGTATCCTGGAAAGTGTCACATGACCATACTAGTGTCTTCCTGGTTACTGCAATGGTTATGGGTAGACCCTTGTGGCTCTAATAACTTTTCTTTCTCCCTCCGAGCCTTGAATTCTTCTGAGTCTACAATAGCCTCAGAGTATCTACAAGATATACTTGGTGTTGGATACCAGGTCTTAATATGAAAATTTGAGTCAAAATTCAAATGAATTATGCTTCCTGTCAAGGTGGCTTCATTATCCATTGACTATCTCTTCTCATCGGGAAACTGCAAAACACTATGAGTTCTATTCTAATGTGCTCGTTTTACCATAGACAATGTCACATAATTGTCACCCAACCATAAGCATTTACATATGCCACCCTCGAGCACATAAAATATTTCTTTATTTTAAATGAATCCTTGTTGGATTCCCGTACCAGGGATAATGATCTAACAAGCTAAAAGAAAAAATGCGTAAAATCTGATGTTAATAAAATTAAAACTGAAATCAAATATGAAGAGTTCATACCTGGAGTGTGCATTTGTCAAACTGCTTGCTTTATCTATATGATGTTTGGATGAATAATGATACATCTTCATAACTTGTACTTGACCCTCATGATACAACAAATCTCCAACTCTTTTACTTGTTGAATTTTTAATGTGGAAGAAAATGAGATATAGCTATCAATATCACTTGATATGAATCAACTGATTCAGAAGCGATATGTCCTATATCACAAAAGATATAGTTCATCTACATCATCTTATTTTGTTCTTTTCTTGGTTTTATCTTGGTCTTTTTCTTGGGGAAAATTTCCTGCAATATTTCCCATCTTCTGGCAAATGAAGCATCTGAAGCTTGAGATATATTTATGAGAATCTTGTCCTTTATGAGACTTCTAAAATATTTTGTGAGAGTGAACTTCTTTCTTGTTCTTTCCTTTTCTTGTGTGAATTGTTAGCACTTGATCTTCATTGTTCTCTATCTTTTCCTTTCTTGCCTCTAATATGGCTTCTTCTTGAGTACAATCTTCCCACAATCTGTTGCACTTAGTTAACTTTCTTCTAGAGAAGATTCCTTGGATGAAGGATTCCCAAGAATTTGGAAGACCATTTAATGTGGTCATCGTTATCTCAGCTTCTTCGACTGAGTCTCCAATAGCTTCAAGTTGTTCTTTAATCTGGGATACTCTTGTGAAGGAATATTGTATGGTTTCTGAATTTTTCATATTTACATTCTTGAGTTGTTTCCTTGAGGTCATTTTCTGGTTGATGTTCTTTCCTTCAAATAGATGGGATAAGGCATCCATCATTTTCTTTGGGGTTTTTAATTCTGAAACATGAGGAATCAAATGGTTCTTGATGGAATTGACAATGAACCTCTTTGCTTTGATCAGATTCTTCTTATATTTGGATTTGGCCCCATCTCCCTCTGGTTCTTCACTATCTTGTTCAATAAAACTTACAAGGTCATTCTCTTCTAGAATGAGAATCACTTTGTACTTGCATGCTCGGAAGTCATCGACTCCTTCAATATTTTCGTCAAGCTTGGTACTAGTAGTCATCCTGTCTGAAACAAGCAAACTAATAACTTTTCAAGATGAGGATTTTAGACCTTATCAGAGAGATTGTTGAATCAAGGATGAAGTTTGTCACAAAATATACAACAGCTACAACCAGACTTAGGGTTTATGAAGATGCCCTAATGTTTCAAATTTCAAATCTCAAAATTCTGATCTAGGGACTAGATGCACCCTCCTAGGGAGAGATCCTAGGTTTGGTTACTTTCTCCAACGTCCTTCTTAAACATGGAAAACATCACCCTTAGGTTTTATGTGAAAACCAACCTAATTCTATAGAAACTGCAACACTGAAAATTAAATCTCGGAGAGGGTGCGTTGAGGCTAGCCACTTATTTATAAACTGTGAGTTGGTTTCTTTCAGACCTGCTCTATTGCCATGCTGTTATTTTACTTGTGCAGTTAGTAGTTACAATTATTCTTTATTATTACAACCATTTAATACATTAAAAAGATCACATAAACAAGATAGACACACATATTATCATGGGAAACCCTCTAGGGAAAGAAAACCCAACAAACTTCCTCAATACAGATTAGCCAACCAAGAACAATGTTTCTTTTCGAGAGAGAACCAACAAAGAAGACTCTCCTCCTCTACTCCTACACTAGAAAATATTAGTGCACCACTTGACCAATATGTATCCAAGAGATAGACCAAAAATCATCCTCAACGTCACACTTAGCTGTAGTAGCTTCTCCTACAAGACTTGCACACTTTTCCTCTTGATTGCAGAGCTTATGAGTGAGTGTACAAGTGAGGTGCTAGTCTCCTCTATAAATAGTAGTTTGTCCTCCCTTAATTAGGTTTGGGCCAACCTGTCACGTTACCCTCTTAATTTACATTCAATTATCAAGACACAATAGGGATGACTTTTACAAAGGAACAATAGGGTCGTCTTAATAAATATAATATAATAACATTATTTAGGGTTTGTCTTGGTCAAATACAATAAGGATATCTTCTGAAGCTGATCAATATTCAACAGGTTGATGGCCGAGGGTCGAAAGATTTAGTGAGGCATTTACTCGTCAAGAGGACTCACTTATCACCGATGGTCGATGGTTGGGTCGACCAATTCAGTGAGGTGTCAATTCATCCAAGTGAATTTGTCAACGAATGATGAAGAAAAGGGGAGGATTATGTCTGATTCCATGTCAGCTAAGTTGACACTTCAAGATGATGTGGCATGCCACATCAATATCCATGTGTTATCTCATGTTAGCAGTTTCCATGTTAGCCAAAAAAGATGGTCGATGGCCGGTGGTTGGGTCGGCTGGATTGGAGAAGTGTTTTTTTCAGTCAACATGCATTATTGATGGTCGGGTCGACTAGTTTAGCGATGTAGTGAAAATCGATTGTTAAAAGAAAGGACCAATGGTCGATGGTCGGATCGATAGTTTTGGAAAAGTGTTGTGTGCATGCAAATGAATTATTTGATCACCAGTTATTGATAGAGTTCGGATAAATGAATGAGATTTCACCTGATTTGAGATCGCAACTCAGATTTAACTAATGGAAGGAGAGGCAAGCATGAGCCTGTAACTATGATGAGCCTACATAGAGAAGTGCAGAGCTACAAGGTGTTGATGTTTGGACAACATTGGGAATACATTCTCTTAGAATAATAATTAATAATATAATTATTGATTATTAAATATCATATATAATAAGTAAATGATAATAATAAATAGTTATTGATTATTCAAGGGACACATGCTTTCATGGATGGTCACCATATGTTCCCTATATATGGAACACTCATCATTGTAATAATATATTGATCATATCTCATATGAAGAAAAATAACATGGTATCATAGTTGGACTGGGCTTGACTTCCTTCACGGGAGGGCCCAGGAAAAATGAGAGTAGAGTAAAATGTTGGGAGTACTAAATTTATGGGGTTGTTACAACTTCTATGTACACCATATTTAATTTTCACTCCTACCTAAATTATAGAAAGAATTACTGCATATTTACTTCTACCTATATTTATGCAAAGAATCACATGACTTATGGAGGAACATATTAACAAAGTCAAATGCTATGTGGATGGATTATAACCAAATTAATATTTGGGTAGTTACAAAGGAATTCTCCAACTATTTATCAGAAAGAAAATTAAATTAATTTTTCAAAGAGACGTGTCTTTTTGGATCAATCTAATAATACTATAAAACGACACTTGAAAGACACAACAATAAACAAACATATTTTTTCGTGATATAAGGAAGAGACCGAGTTTCTAATTAGTTGAACTTTTTAGAGTTACTTAGTGATGTTCTAGACTTTACTAAAGTAATATTGTATAACATTGGAAGTATTTACCACTTGTGGAAAATTGTGCTTGTCTAATTTAGCACTAGAAAATCAACATGGTTATCCGTATGACATCGAGTATATGATGGATGTGTGTTGGTCATAGTAGAAGGAACATAATTTGCAGGGTCATTTTATATAGTTTTGTAAAGACATGTTTGTCATTTCATCGACAGAATGTGAATTGTCCCCTTGGATTGCTCAGTGGATCTATTTGTTGTGTAAGGTTTTCATGGAAGTACCTATGTGGAAATGTTGATATAGAAAACATTGTGTGAAAGATATTCTCTTATGAGGCTAAGAGATTCTTGATCTCACTGATATATTTGTGAGATTCATTGAAATGCTCGTGGGTGATAAAGATTTCCATATGGAGACCAATGGAGGAAAATACTACGCAACTATTTGAATTTAAGCATAAGTGCCAATCCATGGCATGGGTGTTTTTGGTGTTCTATATCAACACAAGTATTTGGTGAGGAGTGATCGAGATGGACATGAGAAGCAATGAAAACCCCTAAGTCGAGATCACATGAAGCTTGTGTCAATGTGTTAATGTTTGAGGCAACAATGTGAGACATTCTCCCTGGAGGGTCTTGTGTGGACTAGTAGGGGGGAATGTAGACTTTATATTGGCATGTCTTAGACAATCAAATGAATGAATCAAGACATTGGTTTCAAGAAGAAACCTCGATTTGTCTTAAAATACATTGGTTCCACGAGGGAACCTCGATATGTCTTAGATATGTGTTCCATGAGGGAACCATGAGATGTCTAGTATGGACACAATTCATGAGTGAAGCTTGAGGTTGCACACTTCAGGATATTTGGGTGTCCAATATACATTCATGTACCCAAGGAGAAAATGACCAAGCTAGACCCTTCAGGAAAAAAGGTAAAATTTTTTGGTACAGTGAGTCTTCAAATGCATACCAGTTCTTCATCCCAATTAGAGATAGATTGAGTTGAATAGAGATGTTATCCTTGAGGAGGACTTATCCTTCACGAGATACAGAGTATCTCACATGTATATTGATAGTGAGATACATGAATAGACGGTGCCTTCTCCCCCTCACGCTCCAATAGTTCAAAGGGAGACAATTGAGCCTATTGATCAAATTGATCACGTTGATCATGTAGCTCCAGTTGATGTTCCCAAATATATTGTAGTAGGTTAGAAGATACCTACATGGGCTGGTCAGAATCTGTAGGAGGTAGAAGGACATGCAACTCCTTGTGGTACCTTATGAGAGAGAAAGATGTTGGATTACTGAGAGGGGGGGTGAATCAGTAATAGAGCAATTTAATCCTTTTTAACCATATAATCCAAGTTTTATATCAATGAAGCATTATCATTCAATAAATGCAGAGCAAATAAGCAATGAAAAAATGAACAATCATACACATACACAGTACACCAATGTTTTACGTGGGAACCCAAATCAGGAGAAAAAAACAGAATGCTTTTTTTTATATGTCTTGAAGAATTGCATTCATTGGAAGCACTGACTTCCTTTTTTTTCTAGCTGCAACTGGAAGGAGGCTCCAACCCCCTAGTTTCGCAGGCTACAACCTGAAGGGATCTCCAACTCCCCAATTCTCTAGCTACAACCATAAGGAGGCTACAACCCCCTATGTTCTCTGGCTACAACCACCTATCCTTACCCCATCCTGCCACCATGAAGTAGAAGTAGAATGATGGAACCTCTGTCAACCTGTCATTGTGAGGTATACCACTGTAAAACTGCACCAATAAATTTGAACCATGCATCAACCTGTACCTCAACCTGTAATCAACCTGTACCATAAACAAGTGCATCAACCATGCACCAACCTGTACCAAATAACCTATAATCAACTTGTACCATAAAAAAGTGCATCCAAACATGTACCAAGTATGTACCAATCATGTGTCAAATACTCATCAAGTATGACTCATCAATATGTACCAACATAATCAACTATACACCTCATGTATGTGCCAACTCATCAACTACTTGTCTCAACCATGTACTCAACATGTACCTCAACCAAAATACCTCATCAATTTCATCATCCAAATATGATTTGTAGCTATGTAATAGACCTAGTGTGTATGATCACATTCATGCAAGCCTTCCTTAACTTTAACAACAAGAGACAAACATTTTCATCAAACTTTTCTTTAGTCTCACGTGCCTAGTTTTGGATTAGTCAACAACCCTAACTTGAAGTAATCATAACTTTGCACCTGTAATGTATAAAGATATGAAACTGATGCACAATGTTCTTCAGTGTGTTTTATGTAATTCCTCCAATTTTTACTACTTGGAACCTCTCAGAAAAGGAGTTATAACAAAAATGGCATGCATTGTTGAATTCTGGATTATTCTAGAGAGTGACCTTGTAGAGTGTTCCCTGCATGGATCATTTGTTGAAATTATATGAAACTATTACAAAGAATACTAAATACTATACCCTAACCAACACATTTGGTCTCACTAAATTTGGATCTTTTATGAAGAATTTATGACGTTTTTACCCGAAACACCTGTTTTTGACTAGTTTCAGGACTAGCCACAAACCCTATTTTCCACGGAGTGTAACTCCAAAAATACAATGACCCACAAGCTGAATTGTTTACCATAGATACTTGGATACTTATTCTCAATGGCATATAAATTTCACGATTTGAATCATTATATAAAAAAAATTATAGGGAAAATGGTGAGATGACCTGTAAATAACATACCTTATAAAGCACCATCAAAAGAATTTATCCTTCCTTGCATTTCGGCCTTCTTTTATTCAATTTCCTCAGAATTTCAGGTTAGATATCATTTGGTTACCTCAGAAACCTATAGGTATTCAATATTCTCAAGTGTGATTAAAATGAGAGAGCCTTGCCTCTTATTTATACTCTCCAAGTAGCTTCCTTAAAAACATCTTCTAGGTCACTTGGCCCCACTTTCCTTATTTTAGGGTTAACCCACTTCTAATTTATCCATTAAATTTTTTATTGAAATAATTTATTTTGTATTCACATTGAATTATAATACACTCATTACTTCACTTTATTATTTACCTTTTAAAATATCTTAAACCACTTTGACTAGTTTGACCTTTTGGGGCTTCTAGATGACATATGAGGGTACTCCAACTTCGTAAGGCCATAAATATTAAACCATGAGGAGTTATGTGACGTTCCACATACCACCAGAAATGAAATGATATGTAATATCCATATAGAATAGTATTATCTGAAAATATATCATAACTCATACCGTTATCCATCAAACAAACTTGGGTCCATTACCCAAACCTGGGGTCTCCAACTTCTCATGGCCATAACTCTCTAACCATGAGGAGTTATGTGGAATTTCACATACCACTAGAAATGGAATGACAAGCAATATCCATATAGGATAGTTTAACTAAAAAATTCAATGTTCTTCATCTCATTATTCCACAATTAAGCATGGGTTCTCTTACTTCGTAAAGTGTCTTCCCGTGATGGCTTTCACCATAACGGGACCACTTTGGAGTTAATCCATATTTACTTCTTATCAACTATGACAAGACAATAATGAATCATCTTTACATCAAACAATCTTGGGTCCATTACCCAAACCTTTGTGCTGTGGGGCTTTCTTCAAGGGTTGACATCAATGACAACCAACCTTAATCAACACAAGGGACCTCACAAATATTTTTGCTATGCTGTAGTTATGAGCCACATCATTGATTCTGATCCTTCCTTTTATGAGGAGGCAACTAGTCATCCAGTATGGAGAGATGTTATGATGGAGGAGTATCAATCCATCACAAAGAATGATGTGTGGGATATTATTCTGAGACCTAAGGGGAAGTCTGTAGTGGCTTCCAAATAAATCTATAGATCAAACACATAGTTGACGAGAGCATCAAGAGACACAAAATGAGATTTGTCGCTACATGATTCTCTCAGGTGGAGGGGAATAGATTATGAGGAGACATTTTCCCCTGTTGCTCGATGTAATTATATTCGTATGATTATTGCCCCTACAAAATTCATGGGTTGGAGAGTATATCAAATGGATGTGAAGATAGCATTTCTCAATGGATAGATTGAGGAATAAGTATACATTGATCATCCAGATGGTTTAATGATACATGAGAAGGAGTCTCATGTGTGCAGGTTGAAGAAGGTCATGTATGGACTCAAGAAGGCACCTCGAGCTTGGTATGTGAGGATTGATGGACACCTGATGCTTTTGGGATTCAACAAAAGTGTTTTAGATCCCACCCTGTACTACACAATTATTAATGTTGAGTCCCTAATTTTGGTCCTCTACATTGATTATTTATTCCTCACTGGTACATAGAGCCTTATTGTTGAATTCAAGTATGCATTGGCATCTAATTTTGAGATGAAGGACCTTGTTATGATGAACTACTTCTTGGGACTAGAGGTGTGGTAGAGAACTGATGAGATCTTCCTGATTCATGGGAAGTACATAGTTGAGATATTGAAGAAGTTTGGGATGTTGAATTATAAGTCCATGACTACACCAATGGTGATGAATTTGAAGAAACTAAGTGTTTCTTCTTTCGATTCCGACGAGGTTCGTCTGACCATGTACAAATAGATGATTGTATCATTGATGTATCTGGTTAACACTAGACCAAATATTTGTTATGCAGTGAGTGCACTTAGCCGGTTTATGAGTCAACCGAGATAGACACACTGGATTGTTGTGAAGCATGTGTTGAGATACCCGCGAGGCACAGTTATACATGGTCTGAGATATACTTCTATTATTGATATGATATTACAGGAATATATTGACTATGATTGGGTAGGGAGTGTAGTGTACAGAAAGATCACCTTTGGGTGTTGCTTCACTTTGGGATCTTCCATGGTTTCCTAGTGTAGCAGGAAACAGACTTCTGTGGATTTGAGAACAACAGAAGAAAAGTAAATTGCATTAAGTATGTCAGTCCGTGAAGTAGTGTGGCTTCGCAAGCTCCTTGTAGATTTATTTGAACATGTGTTGGATTCCACCATTATTCATTATGGTAACAAAAGTTGTGTGAAGATCTCAGAGAATCTAGTGTTTCATGAAAAATTGAACCACATTGAGATCAAGTATCATTACATTCGAGACATGGTGTATAGGAAGGAAGTATTGGTGCAGTACCTTTCTAAAAATGAACATGTTGTTGATGTTCTTACCAAACCAGGACAAAGTTCAAGTACTTATGTGACAGACTTGGTGTGGCAGAGAATGCCTCCCTCGCTGAAAGGGAGTGTTGATGTTTGCAAATTCTTGAGACATTCTTCATATCGTACTCTTCTATGACTAATTTGAGTTGATCTGTGAGGAAACTTATCTGAGAAGGGATAAGTGGGACACTTATCTGAGAAGGGATAAGTGAGTTTATCTATAAGGACACTTATCTGAGAAGGCATAGCACAATGTCCCTTGTGGAGAGAACATGAGGACACGCCCCATGTGGAGATCACATGAGGACATGTCAAGAGAGTTGACCTTGACATCACACACTATGGGGAGTTGACCCTAGTGTTTATAGAGGGAGTAGCCTCTAGAAGTCCACATGGGAGTGGCATGTGTGACAAAAATTCTCCATATCATACTCCTATATGAATTGAGTTGAGTTGATCTGTGAGGACACTTATTCGAGAAGTGATAAGTATGTTTGGGCTTATATCCCAATGCCCCTTGGGGAGAGCACATGAGGACATGTCCCTTGTGGAGAGCACATGAGGAAATGTCAAGGGAGTTGAACTTGACGTCACACACTATGGGGAGTTGACCCTAAGTGTTCCTAGAGGGAGTAGCCTCTAGAAGTCCACATGTGAGTTCCATGCATGGAAAACCTTTTTCTACTATGGTGGTTGTGTACCATTGGCAAAGACTATGAGACTCTGGACAATAGTTGTGCACTACTATGGAACGATACCTCCCTAGCTAAGAGGGAGTGTTGATGTTTCAACATCGGGCATACCTTCTCCTAGATTGGGCTGCATACCAAGGGAGATAGGATACATTTATCATAAAGGTGCACTTGTGGTAAATGGGCCTAGACATAGTCCTTCCTTGATCATGTCAAGGAATAAAATGGACTCGAGGTGATTGAAGTGCTTTCCACATGTCAGTTAGAATCAAGATGACATTCACTCACATGCATGTACTTGTGGTGAAATATCCTAGTGTGGTATGTGTCCTATTCATGGTGATTTGACAAGGAATGATAAAGACTCAAGATGCTATATGCTATTACATGCGGACCCAAAGTGAGCCTAATTTTAGAGAGAGTTAATTGGCTCAAAGGGAGAGCTGCAGAAGGAGTTTCTCCTTGGTTCAGGTGGGATACAGACGTCTCCAAAGACTAACAAATAGGTGTTATGAGTCTAGGGTGAAGTTTATATACTTCAAAGACAAGCTTGGCATGATGCAGAATGTCTCCCTCGTTGAGAGGGAGTGTTGATGTTTGGACAACATCGGGAAGAAATTCTCTTAGAATAATAATTAATAATATAATTATTGATTATTAAGTATCATATATAATAAGTAAATGATAATAATAAATAGTTATTGATTATTCAAGGGACGCATCCTTTCATGGATGATCACAATATGTTCCCTATATGTGGAACACTCATCATTTTAATAATATATCGATCATATCTCATATGAAGATAAAAAACACAGGGCATATAATGAAAGGATTATGAAGGCTCATGAAGAGATACTTTAGAGTATGAATATGTTTCATAAGCAAGTTAACAAGGACTCTGGCACTAAGAAAGAAGATAGTTCTATACAAGTGACAACATCCAGATCTCATAACATAAAGGATGATTATGGGAATGATAGGAAGTCAAGAAGCATGAGCAGGATCCATCGTTCTCCAAGGAAATCCATTAGAAGAAATCATGCAAGTTCAGGGCCAGGGAGAAAATCAAGTGTGTCTCTTGTTAGGAGGAAAAGTAGAAGGCCCCAGGAAAACATCTTACAATGTGAACTTAATAAAATTTAGCCACCAAATTTCAATGGTGAGCATATGAAAGAAGAAGAGGTCGGGTCTTGGTTGTTGGAAATGAAGAAATTTTTCCATATGCATGATTACCCCTCAAGGCTAGAAGCTAGAATTGCAACCTACCACTTGCAAGGAAAGGTAGCCATGTTGTGGGACCAACTTAAGCAATCCAAGCACCTTGATGAGAAGAGGATCTCATGGAGCTAGTTCAAAGGATATTTGTTCGAGCATTATTTTGAAAGAAAGATGAAAGATTTATTTGAACTCAAGTTGGGAAGCATGAAAATGGATGAACATGATAAGATGTTCTTTTAATTGATGAAGTATGTGGATTTCATAAAGGATGAAAAAGTAAAAATCCAAAGGTTTCTAAGTGGGTTACCCTCCTTCTATAGTGTCAAGATACAATATGATAACCCCAAGACTTTCGAGGAAGCCATAAGGAGAGCAAAGCATCTTTATGAGAAAAGTAGAGGGAGGACGATTTTCAAAAAAGTTTGGAATGACAAGATGAAGAGTAAAAAGGATCGAAGGAAAAGAGGTTTTAAGCTACCCTTTTTCAAGAAGAACTCCCAAGAAAATCAACATTTGTTTGGAAAAACAACATTAAATGCCAAACAAACTAGATGGCTGGAATTTCTGAGTGAATATGACTTTTAAATTAAGCACATCAAAGGAAAGGACAATCAAGTGGTTGATGCACTAAACAAAAGAGAACATGAGATGCATATTGCAGCCATTAACATGTACATGATTGATTTGAAAGATAAAATTATTGCAACAACAAATTTAGATCAACAATGCTTGAGGATAAAAGAAACATTATAGTAGGGTAATTTTCAGTAAAAATTTAAAGACTTTGAGTAAAAGAAGATGGAATTGTCATGTACAAAGGCAAATCATATGTGTCAAATTCCAATGAGCTGAAAAATGTAGAGATGAGGGAAATGCACAATGTGCCATGATCCCAGATCCTTTTTTCGATGACCATTACATGAATTGCATTAAAGAGCATAAATAAAGCTTATGTGCAATATAAACAAAGAAGGCACAAACATGGAGAAGAGATGAGAAATGAGACAAGAACGCAAATATTGATAACAAAGTTCATCCAAACAATGGATTACGTCTTCGAGCCCACTTCGAAGTGGAGAAGCCTTTCTATTATCTCAACAAATATTGGCATAAATACATGGCTATACCTCAAATCTGAAAATGGCCTGAAGATCCGCTACCCAGATGCAAAATATGACTGCACCAATGGACTCATGGTGAGGAATCATGAAAAAATGACTGTCGAAACGCCAAATTTTGTCATTGCTCGTCCCAGACCCTCTTGATCTCTTTACCTCAATTTGTGTGCCAATGAGGTATGAAAATATGCATGTAACTGCATAGAAAATTGTGTTGTCGTACAAATGAACCCCTTTTATTGGCAATAGATTGGGTTTAAATTGAAAAACCCCAGTCGGATAAACCAACATGACTGTTAGCTCAATTAGTTGGTGATGGTATAAATTAAGTGTTTGGTTTGGGGAGGTCTGGGGGTCAAACCTCACGGACCACCCCTTTGGTTTTATGTTGAAACCACCATACATTTGTTATAACTATGGGTTATTTTTACATATAACCAAAACTTTAACATGGTAAATCTCTCGACCATTCTAGACCTGCGACAACTATTGACATGATCGATCCATGGATTTGGGGTAATAAATGTTGATCGTCGAGAGTTATGATATATAGCCAGATTTTTTGGTTGTCGATTCATTCGGTCGCTGGATCCAGCCCGTCCTATTATAAAAAAAAATTCATTTTCAGTTTCAGTCCCTCATTCAGAATTTCAGGACTACCAGATGGTACCCTGTGATTGGGCCACATGGCACCTTGTGATTGGACCACGTGGCACCCTGTCATTTCCACCTGTGTCTAGTTAGATATCTACATGTCATGCAATTGGAAGGCCACATGATGTCTCCTATATGGTGCCACGTTGTGCCTCCTGGGGGTGTCACGTGTCACATTCCAATTGGCCCATGTGGCCACAAAAAATTCCAACTGTGCATGCCACGTGTTGACCCCTAGGTGGTGCCACGTCGACATGTTGATGCCAGCATGACATTATGCTAACGTCACCTCTGCATGGTTGATTTTTGATGTCACATGTACAGATGTTGATGTTAGTGATGAATTTGACTAGGGTTGAGCACAAATTTGATTGGTCATATCTTCTTCATTCAGACTTCATTTGATTTGGTTCCATTTTTTTAGATTTAAGGACTTTTAATTTTTGGTGTTTTAGATCCTCCTGGATCATTCTTCACCACTAAGAATCTTTTGGGCCTCCAAAATCCTTATCAATCAACAAATAGGTGAGGGAATTGCTCCCTCACTTTCCCATTCTTGATCCACTGTTGTTTGATTGGATGTGTGTCCTTAAGGCCCACTCAAATATATTCAACATCACCCCTGCATGAAGCCCTTGTTCTTTTGTCTAGGATGATATCTTCCTTTAACTCACCTAAGTACTCAGGAGAAAAATCATCCACTAAAGGTACTGAAACACTCTCCCTTTGATCCATGATCATTGGAGGCTCATAAAATTTCATGTTCCCTACATTTACAACTAAGTATATCTGCATATATGGTGGTAGATCTAGGCATAAAACATTTTTGTCAATCTTCTCCAAGATGGTGAAGGGTCCATATATGATGGGATTGAGATTCTTTCCTTCTCCCTTTAACCAATATTCGTTGATGTGAAGCCACACTTGATCTCCCACTTGAAACTAGAGATCAACTCTGGTCTTGTCATGGAGAGCTTTGTATTGTGCCTGACTCTTTTCCAATTGTTCCTGAAATGTTTGGTGTACTTGTTAAATCCTATGAATGAACTTGTGGGATTTATCTTCATCACTTTGTTCACTTGAGTCGACATGTTTTCCAAATGTCAAGTCCAAGGGAGTCTTAGGTAGATACCCAAAACATGTCTCAAATGGTGAACTCTGTGTGGAAGAGTGCAAGGCTCGGTTGTATGCATGCCACACATAGTGTATCTAATCATCCCACAACTTGGGATGTTTGTTACAGTAACCTCAGAGAAAATGAACTATTGTTCTATTAACTACCTCTTTGTATCCATCAGTATATGGATGGAAACTATTACTCCTCTTCAACTTGGTGTCCATCATTCTCCACAAGCTTGTCCAAAAATCTCCAAGGAATCGAGTGTCTTGATCCAAGATAATGGATGTGGGAAGTCCAAAATGGACCCATACATGCTGAAAGAAAAGGTGAGAAGTTGGCTCAACAATAATCTTATTTTTACATGGCATCAAGACACACATATTTCTAAACTGATCCACTACTACATGCAATTAGTCATGACCCTTTTTTGACATAGGAAACCCCCCTACAAAATCCATGGTGATACTCTCCCAAGGATGAGAAGGAATAAGAAGTGGTGTGTACAACCCCAATTTTATATTAGTGGGATTACAAATGCACAACAAACACCCCTTTACATTCATGGTTACAATTAATTTCATTTGAGGCAAACATAACCTCTGTAAGGTTACTACAATAATCTCTACCCCAAAATGACCAAATACAAGAGAAGTGTAAGCTTCTCCAATTACATGCACTTTTTCAATGGTAGGAATACAAAGTCTACCCAAATCGTAGAGTAGTTTTTCTTGCAAACAAAATATCCTTACCTACAAACCATGGATTATCCTCTCACATGCATCTTTTAATACTTTTCCAATAGCATATTCTTCAACATAACTGACATGAGCTAAGGAAGCATTCTTCAAAACAATAGATGCAAAAATAGGAGGTCTAAAAAGTATATTTTCTCTCATGGAATCTACACTGGTCTCAACCTTGAATGAATGTTGAAGGTCAGGTAGAGCTAGCATTGTTGTGGGGTTGAGATTTTATCCCATAATTTAGAAGGCCCTTTTATGTCTGCCTTCCCACTGAAAGACTTGTCTCATCTCAAACATTTCATTTTTATGTAAATGATCAAAAGAATTGGGAGCATTAGACTTATTAAGGTCTTTTGTTTTTAAAATTGTAAGCAAAAGGTTCTTACAAGTATTTATGGCTCTCTTCATTTGAACCATATATGTAATACCCTCATCAAGAACAATTCTCTATCAATATCCACATGTAATATGGAATCCTCCAAATATGCAATGATTCCCCAAGATATGATGCTAAATGAAAAAATAAGTATCAAAGCCACAACCGATAGCCACCAAGACACACATCCTCCAAATACATTCTTCTTGGGCAGTGTCTTCAAACTAGTACAATGCCTCATACAATATGAAGGGTAACATGTAGAATAGGTCAACCATATGCAAGTCAATTTAGTTAGGAGACCGCTATTGCAAGATGAGGCAAGAGGGAATATTTACGATTTGTTAGAAAAATTGCAAATCACAAAATTTCATGCTTCAAGAAATTAAAAACAAGCCTTTGTGAAAATAGGGATAATTTAGCTTGTGTGGTATATGAAAGCACCATATATATTTCCAAACAAAACATTGTTACACCACAAATGGTCTTCGTGCATTTGTCAATGGAAGACATCATTAATGCACATATCTCACAATGATTTGAATAAGCAATTTTGTTAACTTCATTATTTTTATATTGTTTGCATTTTAATGTTGGGCATAAATTTTTTATTATGTTTTATTAAGAACTAAACATAAAATAATTAAACGAAATAAACTATTTTAACCACCTAGAATTAGGTGAAAATTTAATAAATTAAATTTCAGTTTTAGTTTCCTATTTCCTATCAAAACATCAATATTCAATCGCAATGATTTCACTAAGTCTTAAAACCCTCCCATACTGTCAATGCATTCACCTAGTCTAACCATGCAAAATTTCATCGCATACAATCACATTTAGAATAAATTTCAACGTTGGCCCCATTCATTGCTCACTGTGTCGGGTCGGTTGATGACATTGTAGATGAGCGTGTTGGAAGACATTCCATGACATTTCAAGAGAGTTCGGACCAAGATTTTGTAGAAGGAAATAACGAATGATGAAAATGACCAGACTACATAATGAAGGTTCATGCAAATGTGGAGGATGTCAAAGATTATGCGGGGACATTAGGCATCCTTGACTCTTGAAACCCTCGCATACCATCAAGGCATGTGTCTCGTATAAGCTTGCCAAATTTTGACCTAACCCCTAACCCCTAAGCCATTGAACCTTAAAGCCTTAATCCCTAATCCCTAAACCCTTAAGCCCTCAACCATAGTTAATCACTAATCCCTTAACACAAAAGTCCTAAATCTATTAACCCCCAATCCATCAAACCTTAAACACTTAAACCCTAATCCCTAATCCCTTAATCCATAAACCCCTATGCCCTAAGAACTTAAACATTAATCCCCTAGCCCATAGTACCTAATCCATTAACCATTAAACTACCTAAACCATAAGCGACAAATCCCTTATCTCTTGACCCTTAATCCCTTAAACCATAACCCCTAATTCCTTAACCCTTAATCCCTGTACCCCAAATCCCTAAATCCCATAATCCTCAAAGCCCCTATCCACTTAACCCCCACCACCTCAACTAATTAACTATTTAGGCACATATGACGCTAAACCCCATTCACTACTCACCGTACGACATTGATGGATGACATTGGTGATGGGCATGTGGGACGTTGTTCCATACATTTCAATATATTTTCAACAAGCATTCCATAGATGAGAATGACATATGATGAAAATGAGACTGCATCATGAACGTTGATGCAAACCTGGATGATCTCAAATATTATGTGGGGACATCATGCATCCTTGAGTCTTGAAAACCTCGCATACCATCAAGGCATGTGTCTAGTCTAACCATGTCAAATTTCAATGCATACATGAACTGTTTTAATAAATTTCAAATTTGTCCCCATTCACTACTCACCGTGTGACATCGGTGGATGAAATTGGTGATTGGCTAGTTGGAAGAGGTTCCATCAAATTTGAAGAGAGTTTCTACAAAGCCCTAAATCCCCTAACCCTTGATCCATTGACCCTTAAATCCTTAAGCCCCAATCCCTAATTAACCCTTAATCCCTCAACCTTAGTTAATCACTAATGACTTAACACAAAATCCCTAAATCCCCTAACCCCTAAGCCATAAACCTTTAAAAACTTAACACTAATCCCTAATCCCTTAATCCATAAACCCCTATGTCCTAAGCACTTAAACATTAATCGCCTAGCCCATAATCCCTAAGACATTAACCATTAAAATACCTAACCCATAAGCACCAAATCCCTTAGCTCTTGACTCTTAATCCCTTAAACCCTAACCCCTGATCGATTAACCCTTAATCCATGTACCCAAAATCCATAAACCCCATAATCCTCAAAGCCCCTATCTACTGAACCCCCAACACCTCAACTAATTAACTATTTAGGCTAATCTGGCTACATCCGGCACTACTTCTGGTGCAATTTCTAGTGCTAACTGGGGCACTAAATCAAGCACTAAAAAGGGTGCTATTTCTAGCACTAAAGGGGGAATTATTACCATGGCTAAAGGGGGCGCTATTTCCGGCACTAAATGGGGCGCAATTTCTAGCGCTTAATGGGGCACAATTTATGGTGCTATTAGCACCTAAAAAATTTTGTCGGCACAAAAAACACCATAAATAGCTCCATACCGATAAATAGCGCCGAATTTTTCAAAAAAATGAAGAAAAATACACTAAAACAAACTTTGAAGCAAAAAAAGGAGTAAAAATGGGAGCAAATCACAGGGATTTGCTGTAGTGTTGTGAGCCTAGATCAAACATGATTTCCGCTTTTGTGTTCTTTTTCACTACTCTTTTGTGGAATAATTCATTTCTTCTTTTATCATTTTCAAGAGATGGAATTGTAGAACTTGAACTAGCACACAAGGAAACTTTACCTTGTATTCCAACTTTTATGATATTCTCTTCATCACCAGAGTTGAAACCTAGGTATTGTTTCACTGTAGAAAAAATTTATGCTTCCTTTTACCACCAAATTTCTTTGGAATTAACTTTGGATGCAACTTCCAACAATGCTCATCATCGTGCCCATCTCTCTCACAATGAGTGCAAGAGGATTTCCCTTCCTCTTTCTTTGTTGTAGTTTTCCTCTTATCCTTTTCTTTTCCTTTCCTTTTGAAAATCTTTTTGGAATGATTGTGATCTTCTTGCACATTCATCCCCCTACTTTCAAGGTGAGTTGCTTGCATGCACACTTCATCTAGATTATTGTGTTTAAATAACAACAATGTGTGACGAATGTAACTATAAATTGCACTAATATATTTCATCAAAGTTTCTGGAGAATCTAAAGTAACATTCAATGCAAGTTCCTTTTTCCTAAACTCTTCTATGAAACTCTTAACACTCATACCTTTACCCTGTCTCAAAATTTTCCATTCCATCCCAACTTTTTGTACATGACCCAATGGATAAAATGATTTTTTAATGCAGATGTAAATTCATACCATGAAGAAAGGAATTTACCATTATGTTTGCTACCTTTTTGAAGTTTTCTCTCCCACCATACAAGGGTTGTGCATTCTAATTGAAGAGAAGCCAAATGGATCTTCGCCTCTTCCTCTTCGATCTGTTGTACACGATAGTAAACTGCGATCTGTTTAATCCAATTATTCAACTTATCTGCATTAGGTTCTCCATTAAACACTGACAAGTTAATTTTGACATCTAATTTATATAATGGATTTATTGAAGTATTATGATGAAAATTAGAATAATGAGAATGAGAGGAAGAGGAAGAAGAGATTGAACTTGAATATGGAGATGGAGGGTCTCCTAAAATTCCTTAGTCTTCTACAACATCATCCTCTACTTTAGCTTTCTTCTTCATTTCCTTCTTTGCTAGTCTCTTCTCGTAATTTGCAAACAATTTTTCTACCATGTCTGACATTCAGCAAAAAAACTTGTGAAAATTATTCTCATACTCTATACGAAGTTATTCATCTCCCATTTTCCTTCTTCGAGTTGCACATCCAATCTCTGGGTTGAAAGTCTCAATTTTTCCTTCACCCTCTTTGAGCGTGGACCTAGTAAGATTTCACACTCATAATTCAAGTCAAAGAACACTAATCTTATACTAACAAGATCCAAGATATTTTATTCAATGACCCTTACATGAATTGCATTAAAGAGCATAAATAAAGCTTATGTGCAATATAAACAAAGAAGTCACAAACATGGATAAGAGATGCGAAATGAGACAAGAACACAAATCTTGATAACATATTTCATCCCAACAATTGACCACATATCCGGGCCCACTTTGAAGTGGAGAGGTCTTTCTATTATCTCAATAAAAATTGGCATAAATACATGGTTATACCTCAAATCTGAAAATGGCCTAAAGATCCATTGTCTGGATGCAAAATTTGACTGCACCAATGGAATCATGGCACGGAACCGTGCAAAAATTACTATCAAAATGTCGAATTATGTCACTACTCATCCCATGCCCTCTTGGTATCTTTGCCTCGACTTGTGTGCCATTGTAGTATGAAATTATGCATGTACCTTCATATAAAATCATGTCGTTGTATCACTGCTCTACACAGACCCCTTTTCCTAGCAATAGACTGGGTTTAAATTGAATAAACTTGGGCGGATAAACCAAAAGGGTTGTTAGCCCAATTGGTTTGTGGTGGTATAAATTAAGTGTTTGGTTTGGGGAGGTCTGGGGGTCAAACCCCATAGACTATTCGGTTTGGGGGTCAAACCCCATGAACCCCCCTTTTGGTTCTACATTGAAACTGTCATACATTTGTTATAATCGTGGGTTATTTTTACATATAACCAAACCTTTAACATGGTAAAATTCTCAACCATTCTAGACCTGTACCAACTGTTGACATGACCGATGCACGGATTTGGGATAATAAATGTTGACCATCGAGAGTTATGATATGTAGCCAGATTTTGTGGTCTTCGCTCGGTTTGGCACTATCTAGTCAACCTCTTATAATTATTTTTTTAATTTTCGGTTCAATGCCCTAATTGGGCATTTTGGGGCTGCCACGTGGTGCCCTGTCATTTTCCACCTGCATCTAGTCAGTTTCCTACGTGTCATCCAATTGAAAGGGCACAAGACATCTCATGGGTGGTTCCATGTGGAACCTCCTGGGGGTGCCACATGTCACCATTCAATTAGCCCATGTGGCCACCAAAACTTCCAACTTTTCATGCCACGTGTCAGCCTCTGGGTGGTGCCACGTTGACATGCTGACGTGACCCCTATGCGGGGCACCCATGATATTAAAATACAATTGCAACTATAAGAATCCATTATGTTTGGCCTAAAATGAAGAAGGAAGTGGCTAATTATATATCTAGGTGTTTGTTGTTGGAAATGAAGAAATATTTCCATATGCATGATTACCCCTCAAGGCTAGAAGCTAGAATTGCAGCCTACCACTTGCAAGGAAAGGTAGCCATGTTGTGGGACCAACTTAAGCAATCCAAGCACCTTGATGAGAAGAGGATCTCATGGAGCTATTTCAAAGGATATTTGTTCGAGCATTATTTTTAAAGAAAGATGAAAGAGTTATTTGAACTCAAGTTGGGAAGCATGACAATGGATGAACATGATAAGATGTTCTTTGAATTGATGAATTATGTGGACTTCATAAAGGATGAAAAAGTAAAAATCTAAAGGTTTCTAAGTGGGTTACCCTCCTTCTATAGTGTCAAGATACAATATGATAACCCCAAGAATTTCAAGGAATCCATAAGGAGAGAAAAGCATCTTTATGAGAAAAGTAGAGGGAGGACGATTTTCAAAAAAGTTTGGAATGACAAGATGAAGAGTAAAAAGGATCGAAGGAAAAGAGGTTTTAAGCTACCCTTTTTCAAGAACTCCCAAGAAAATCAACATTTGTTTGGAAAAACAACATTAAATGCCAAACAAACTAGATGGCTGGAATTTATGAGTGAATATGACTTTTAAATTAAGCACATCAAAGGAAAGGACAATCAAGCGGTTAATGCACTAAACAAAAGAGAACATGAGATGCATATTGCAGCCATTAACATGTACATGATTGATTTGAAAGATAAAATTATTGCAACAACAAATTCAGATCAACAATGCTTGAGGATAAAAGAAACATTACAGTAGGGTAATTTTCAGTAAAAATTTAAAGACTTTGAGTTAAAAGAAGATGGAACTGTCATGTACAAAGGCAAATCATATGTGTCAAATTCCAATGAGCTGAAAAATGTAGAGCTGAGGGAAATGCACAATGTGCCATGATCCCGGATCTTTTATTCGATGACCATTACATGAATTTCATTAAAGAGCATAAATAAAGCTTATGTGCAATATAAACAAAGAAGGCACAAACATGGAGAAGAGATGAGAAATGAGACAAGAACACAAATATTGATAACGAAGTTCGTCCCAACAATGGACTACGTCTCCGAGCCCACTTCGAAGTGGAGAAGTCTTTCTATTATCTCAACAAAAATTGGCATAAATACATGGCTATACCTCAAATCTGAAAATGGCCTGAAGATCCACTACCCGTATGAAAAATATGACTGCACCAGTGGACTCGTGGTGAGAAATCATGCAAAAATGAATGTCAAAATGCCAAATTTTGTCATTGCTCATCCCAAGCCATCTTGATCTCTTTGCCTCGATTTGTGTGCCAATGCGGTATGAAAATATGCATGTACCTACATAGAAAATTGTGTTGTCGTACAGATGAACCCCTTTTCTTGGCAATAGATTGGGTTTAAATTGAAAAACCCCAGCCAGATAAACCAACATGATTGTTAGCCTGATTAGTTGGCGATGGTATAAATTAAGTGTTTGGTTTGGGGAGGTCTGGGGGTCAAACCTCGCGGACCACCCCTTTGGTTTTATGTTGAAACCACCATACATTTGTTATAAATGTGAGTTATTTTTACATATAAACAAAACTTTAACATGGTAAATCTCCCGACCATTCTAGACCTACGACAACTATTGACATAACCGATGCACGGATTTGGGGTAATAAATGCTGACCGTCGAGAGTTATGATATATAGCAAGATTGTTTGGTCGTCGATTCGTCCAGTCGCTAGATCCGGCCCGACCTATTATAATTTTTTTTGTATTTTCAGTTTCAGTCCCTCATTGGGAATTTCGAGACTACTAGATGGCACCCTGTAATTGGGCCACATGGCACCTTGTGATTGGACCACGTGGCACCCTGTCATTTCCGCCTGCGTCCAGTCAGATACCTACATGTCATACGATTAGAAGGCCACATGACGTCTCCTAGATGGTTCCACGTAGTGCCTCCTGGGGGTGTCATGTGTCACCTTCCAATTGGCCCATGTGGCTACCAAAAATGCCAACTGTGCATGCCACGTGTCAGCCCCTAGGTGGTGCCACATCGACATGCTGATGTCAACATGACATTATGCTGACGTCACCTCTGTATGGTTGATTTTTTATGTGACATGTATCGATACTGATGTTAGTGTTTAATTTAAATAGGGTTGAGCACAAATTTGATTGGTCATATCTTATTCATTCAAACTTTGTTTGATTTGGTGCCATTTTTTAGATTTAAGGACTTTTAATTTTTGGCGTTTTAGATCCTCCTGGATCATTCTTCCCCACTAAGAATCTTTTGGGCCTCTAAAATCCTTATCAATCAACAAATAGGTGAGGGAATCACTCCCTCACTTTCCCCTTCTTGATCCACTATTGTTTGATTGGATCTGTGTCCTTAAGGCCCACTCAAATATATTCAACATCACCCTTGCATGAAGCCCTTGTTCTTTTGTCTAGGATGATATCTTCCTTTAACTCATCTAAGTACTCAGGAGAAAAATCATCCACTAAAGGTACTGAAACACTCTCCCTTTGATCCATGATCATTGGAGACTCATAAAGTTTCATGTTCCCTACATTTACAACTAAGTATATCTGCATATATGGTGGTAGATCTAGGCATAAAACATTTTTGTCAATCTTCTCCAAGATGGTGAAGGGTCCATATATGATGGGATTGAGCTTCCTTCCTTCTCCATTTAACCACTCTTCATTTATGTGAAGCCACACTTGATCTCCCACTTGAAACTAGATATCAACTCTGTTCTTGTCATGGAGAGCTTTGTATTGTGCCTGACTCTTTTCCAATTGTTCCTGAAATGTTTGGTGTACTTGTTGAATCCTATGAATGAACTTGTGGGATTTATCTTCATCTCTTTGTTCACTTGAGTCGACATGTTTTCCAAATGTCAAGTCCAAGGGAGTCTTAGGTAGATACCCAAAACATGTCTCAAATGGTGAACTCTGCATGGAAGAGTGCAAGGCTCGGTTGTATGCATGCCACACATATTGTATATGATCATCCCACAACTTGGGATGTTTGTTGCAGTAAAATTAGAGCAAATGAACTATTGTTCTATTAACTACCTCTTTCTATCCGTCGATATATGGATGGAAAGTATTACTCCTCTTCAACTTGGTGTCCATCATTCTCCACAAGCTTGTCCAAAAATCTCCAAGGAATCGAGTGTCTTGATCCAAGATAATGGATGTGGGAAGTCCAAAATGGACCCATACATGCTGAAAGAAAAGGTTAGCAGTTGGCTCAACAATAATCTTATTTTTACATGGAATCAAGACACACATATTTCTAAACTGATCCATTACTACATACAAGTAGTCATGACCCTTTTTTGACATAGGAAACCCCCCTACAAAATCCATGGTGATACTCTCCCGAGGATGAGAAGAAATAGGAAGTGGTGTGTACAACCCCAATTTTCTATTAGTGGGATTATAAATGCACAACACGCACCCCTTTACATTCATGGTTACAATTAATTTCATTTGAGGCAAACATAACCTCTGTAAGGTTACTACAATAATCTCTACCCCAAAATGCCCAAATACAAGAGAAGTGTAAGCTTCTCCAATTACATGCACTTTTTCAATGGTAGGAATACAAAGTCTACCCAAATGGTAGAGTAGTTTGTCTTGCAAACAAAATATCCTTACCTGCTAACCATGGATTAGCCTCTCACATGCATATTTGAATACTTTTTCAATAGCATATTCTTCAACATAACTGACATGAGCTAAGGAAGCATTCTTCAAAACAATAGATGCAAAACTAGGAGGTCTAAAAAGTATATTTTCTCTCATGGCATCGACACCGGTCTCAACCTTGAATGGTTGTTGAAGGTTAGGTAGAGCTAGCATTGTTGTGGGGTTGAGATTTTATCCCATAGTGTCGAAGGCCCTTTTATGTTTTCCTTCCCACTGAAAGACTTGTCTCATCTCAAGCATTTCATTTTTATGTAAAGGGTCAAAAGCATTGGGAGCATTAGAATTATTAAGGTATTTTGTTTTTACAATTGTAAGCAGAAGTTTCTTGCAAGTATTTATGGCTCTCTTCATTTGACCTTCACTAATAAGTGTTGGGTTAGCTTCTGTGATATGAGCTCTAATAATATATTCCACTCCATATTTTTTGAGATGGTATTTGTTCTCTTTCCGAAAGAAGATATTTTTTTTGTCATAAAGATAAGGATTCCCTAGTACAATACCATAGATATCCAAAGGAACCACATCTAAATCAACCCAATCTGTCAACTTTGAAGCAATAAAAAACCTCAATCTACATTGTCGGGTAACCAGAAGTTTTTCATCATCATGCACCCAACTAAGATGTTAAGGTTTCTAGTGAGATCTTATGGTTAGTCCCAATTTATTTACAATCTCTTTAGATATCAAGTTGAATTGCACTACAACAGAACAAACAATAAGTGCCTAAAATAACACCAGAATTTAGTGTATTTTACTCCATGAATAAGACACCTTTTCTGGCGCAAAACGAGGCGCAATATGGACTTTTTATAATTGCGCCAGATTTAGTGCCGAAATTAGCACCAGAATTAGCGTCGAAAAAATAACGCCAGGAATTGTGCCATGATTAGCGCCAGGAATAACACCAGGAATAGTGCCATAATTAGCGCCCCAAATAGCATCAGGAATAGCGCCAGGAATAGCACTAGAATTAGCATCAGGTTTAGTGCCAAGTGTTGCTTCGAGTTTTTCTTTTGATATTCCTTCCAATTTTGCTTCCATTTTTGCGTCTGGTTTGGCTTCCCATTTTATGTCCAATTTTTCTTCTGATATGGCATCAAATTTTTCTTCCAGTTTGACACAAGGAATAATGCAAAGTGTTGCTTCTAGTTTTTCTTCTGATATGCCTTCCAATTTTGCTTCCATTTTGGCTTCAAGTTTTCCTTCTGATATGGCTTCCAATTTTGCTTCCAGTTTGGCTTCTGGTTTGGCTTCTAGTTTTACATCTAGTTTTTCTTCCCATTTTGCTTATGGTTTGGCTTCCATTTTTTCTTCCAATTTTGCTTCTGGTGTGGCTTCCGATTTTTCTTTCATTGTTGCTTCCTTTCTTGCTTCCAAAAATGCTTCTTGTTTTTCTTACAGTTATTAATTTAATATGTTTTATTTCAATTTAATATATCATGTCTCTTAAATAACTTATATGATTATAAAATAAGTCATATAAATGCATTTGAAATATTTTACAGGATAACATTTATAATCTTTTTTTTAGGGAAACTGACATCCATACAAATTAACAACATCATTATACCTTTTAAATCTCCATCAAAATAGAATCTACAACATCCAATATATATAAAATAACAAGATAATTATTATAACATGATCATCATCTATAATTAAAACAAGTGAGTAAAATATCTATAATTTAAGTGAATTTGACAACATCCATCATGAGAAGTAAATCAAAACCATCATACGTAATAAATATGCATCCAAAAACAATCAACCACTTTCAATATATAAAATTGACGAGTCAATTTTGATAAGATCATCATCATATATAACTAAAACAAGTGAAAGTCAAATGTATATGACAGTAGATCAATATCATCTGAAAATGATACATTTCCAACAGTCGACACAAGTCAAAATGATACATCATGTACAAATGATATAAATAAAAATGATAAATTATGTAAGAAAAAATGATACGAGTCAATATGATACATCATGTCCAAATGATATAAGTCAACATGAAACATGACAAAATGATTCAACTCAATAATATTTTATTGGAGGCCATGAAAATGATACATATGATAGTAACCATGGAAAGAGGAATTATAACAATATATAAAAAATGATCCATGATGCAATCTATATGATCATGAATGTCATTGGATACTACTAGCAATTGCCTCAACATCATCATCACCATCGTGATCATGATCATCATGATCATTATCTACATCAACAATGGCATCGATGTCATCTGTATCTGTGTCATCATGATCAACATCATCTTCCATCCTAGCATGAGACCCAACATCATGATCTGGATATATTTGTTGAGGATGACCCGAATCTTCTAGAAGATCATTGTTCTGCAAAAACAAGCATTTAGAATGAAAAGTTATTATTTATTTCATGAAATAATTAATTTCTCTGTTATATATATAATACTACAAAATATGAAAATAAACAATAATCATATTAAATCATACCAAAGTGCACATACGATAATAAAGCATCAAATAATTTACAACGAAGATGTCATTCCAATGATGTAAAACATTCAACGATTCTAATAAACGTTAGTAAATATCATAAAAAAATGCTATGCCTAGCCTTGCCTTGCCTTGAAATTCCATGCCTTGCGTTGACATGCCATGCCTAGCCTTGCCATGCCTTTCCTTGACAAGCCATGCCTTCCCTTGACATGTATTGCTTTACCTTGACATGTCATGCCTTGTCTTTCCTTGACATGCCATGCCTTTCCTTGACATTCCTTTCCTTTCCTTACCTTGCCATGCCTTTCCATGACATGCCATGCCTTGCCATGACATGCCATGCCTTTCCTTGACATGCCATGCCATGCGTTGCCATGACATGCCATGCCTTGCCTTGACATGCCATGCCTTGCCTTGACAAGCCATTGCCCTACCCTGCCATGTCTTTCCTTTCCTTGACATGTCATGCCTTGTCTTGCCTTGACATGCCATAACTTTCCTTGAAATTCCTTGCCTTACCTTGCCTTACCTTGCCTTGCCATGCCTTTCCCTGACATACCTTTCCTTGGAAATCCATGCCTTGCCTTGAATTTCCTTTTCTTGCCTTGACATGCCTTTCCTTGACAAGACATGCCTTGCCTTAACATGTCTATCCTTGCCTTGACAAGCCATGCCTTTCCTTGACATGCCATGCCTTCCCTTGAAAAGCCTTGCCTTGATTTGGCATGCCTTGCCTTGACATGCCATGCCTTTCCTTGACATTCCTTGCCTTGAATTAAGATGCCTTTCCTTGATAGACCTTGCCTTGCATTGACATGGCTTGCCTTGAAATTCCATGCCTTTCCTTGACATGCCATGCCTTGCCTTGACATTCCATGACTTTCCTTGCCTTAACATGCCGTGCCGAACCTAGCCATGCCTTGCCTTGACATGTCTTGCCTTGCCTTGCCCTTACTTTCCTCGACAATAAATGCCTTGCCTTGACATGTATTTCCTTTCCATGCCATGCTTTTCCATGCATTGCCATGCCTTGATAAGTGGTGCAGACCCCCGTTCTCTCCAAGGGTTTCATGACCTCCTGGTCTAGGATCTTTCAAGACTGAGCAGAATTGGCTCTTCGGCTCTTTACTTTCCCTTTGGAATAGTGTACTTAGGCCCCTCCTATTCCTTTAACGCAGGTCGTATGACACCCACTTCTCCGTCCTAAGCGCTCTTCAAATTATGGGCACTAACCTTTTTCCGCTAGTCCCTCTCCACATGTGACCACACACCTATCCAAAAGGAACTTCGTGACTTTAGGTATCGAGTATGTATATGAGTCAGCCTGACTCTCCTCCTTCCAAATTCTTGACCTAAATCACCTCAGGTCAATGGTCTGATATTTCCCATGACTCAACGATCCAGATCCTTTCTCACGTTTCGGGACTTCACGTTTTGCGACTTTGGAAGTTAGCTTCCTTCTTCCTTCTAACTCTCGATTTCCTGATATTCATGAGTGCCAAATCAATGACTCACAAATCCCCATGATCTAACAGTCTAGATATTTTCTTGAGAATCGAAAGTTCGCGTTGTGGGATTTACGAGAGTAACTTCTTTCATTCTCCTAACTCCTGATGTACGATTTCTCAAGGTTTCCTTCCCATGAAAGAAATCAACAGTCTGATCTTCTCCTAGATCGATGAATCTCTATCTCTCCTGATATTTCGAGTGTTGACTAACTCTCGTCCCTTATCCTCCTTGCATTTTTACTGAATCCAACGACCCACGGATATGGGTACTTCTCCCTCTAGGAATTTCAATCGTCCATCCGACGCTCAATGATTCCTTACCAAATAATTTGGTGTCAACCTTTCTGAAATTGATTTCCACAAGGTGACTTCAACCCTCGTCCTTCCTTCGAATTCTTTCAAGTCTCTATCTGATCCGGATTTTATGATCAGAATGAAATGAATACAGATTATTAACAGGTGATTAACACAAAATAACAGAGATACAGTAAAACTAGTTTTCTATTCAATAACGAAATAAGATGAAACTGTAAAATGCAGCGGAAACAAGCTTGCTGGAATGGTTGTGACTTATCTCTAAGAAGAGATGTGACGGCTATGCGCATTCCCAAGAAGAAGATTAAAATGAGGCTCTAAAGGAATTTTACAATAAAAAATAATTCCAAAAACCCTAAACCTCCAAAAACCTAACCCTAGGAGATGAAGTGCCAAAAGTCATGTGGGCCCCGTTTGGGTAAGTTAGTACATCAACTTCCCAGGGTCGTAACTTTTGCATACGATCTCTGTTTTAGGGGTGTGATAGCCCGTTGGAAAGGTATTATCTAGGAGATTAATTTTGGGGGCTCAATCATGCCTTTGTCTATCATTGAGGATCTCTATACCTAAAAACCTTCATTTAGGCCCTCAAAATGGCCTCGGAAATTAAAATTGCTAAAAATAGTAAATTGCCAAAATTATCAGAAAATTGTTTTGACCCAATTGGAAAAGGTAGGTGGCCACCGATATCCAACTGGATAAATCCTCCCTCCTTAGGAAGCAATGGTATCCATTGCATTGAGGTACCCCATTAGATGAGGAAATTTCTGCTGGATTTGGCCCCGGGTGAGCCACTTGCCTTGGAGCAGGAGTTGCCCTGCTTTGACGACTTGATAAAGCTAGATCCTTTGTTGTCAAGTGCCCTTGATCTGTGTGTCCACAATATGATAATTGGATGCCTGTTGTATGTAGTCGGGGTTGATATCTATTGGTGTTAGTTGTTCTTCTACTTCTGAGGTGTCCAATAATGGTGGTAAATAAGGGCAAAGGAGATCCACGTTGAACAATGGGTGCAGGACAAGGAAAGGAGGAATGTTGATCTCAAAAGAATTATCCCCCACAACCATGGTGATAGTGTTCAACCCATAACAGAGTGGGTGACGCTTTCGATGGGGTCATGTAAGGCATTCTTTCTGCAAGTGCAACCAAACTTTGTCGCCCACTTGAAACTTATGTGGCAACTGATGTTGATCATGGCGTTGTTTGTACTTATCATTAGACTTCTATAGGATATCCTAAACCTATTGGCAGATGTGTTGGATCCGCTCAATGAACCAAGTGGCTTTGTCAGCTTCAGTTGGAGCAGGAGATGATTCGGTCGAGGTGACCACAAGGGGAAGTGCAACATCTATGGGACCCAATGGTTGGAATCCCAACCCCACCTAAAATGGGTTGTGTTCGATTGAGCTATGCAGGGCTTGATTGTAGCTATGTTGGACATAGGGAAGGATCTCATCCCATGTGCAAGGGTGATTTGAATTATACATGTGAAGGATATGCACAATCATTCAATTTACAACCTCAGTTTGGCCATCTGTCTGGGGGTGGAAGGCGATGGATTTGGTGAGCTTGGTGTCCAGCAGTGATTAGAGGCTCGACTAGAATGTGTTGAGAAATCAACTATCATGATATGAGATAATGGTTTGTGGGATTCCAAAATGTACCTAGACTCATTCAAATAAGAGCTTGGCAGTGGCCTCTGTTGTGATGCTCTTCTTGCAGGCAACTAGAATCGCCATCTTAGAAAAACGATCAACAACCACAAAAACACAGTCATTTCCCTACTTGGTGGATGGGAGGCCCAACATTTAGTCCATTGATATGGATTCCCATGGCCTGTCAGGAGTAGGAAGAGGGGTGTACAAGCCCTGTTTCTTAGTGGTCGGTTTGGCAATAGTGCAGGCGGTGCAGGACCTGATATACTTGCTGACCTCTTGTTGAAGTTTCGGCCAATAGAAATGTTTCTGTAGCATCGCCACTGTCTTTTCGACGTCAAAGTGTCCTGCCACCCGACTATAGTGGGCTTCCCAGATCAAATTCACTCGCTCACTTGATGGAACACAGATATGGCCCAAACTATACAATAACCCATCCTGAAGATGGAAATTATCGACAACTGCATTTGCACCGAACATTTGGTAGGTGGTGGCGAAGTCAGGGTCTATCTCATAGAGTTGGGGCCATCCATATGTATCATGGCCACACAAGTCTAGCACTGTGGTGAGGGCCTCGACTGGCGGTCTACTGAGGCAATCAACGCCGCGATTGCTGCTTCTTGTTTTATACTTGATGTTGAGGTGGAATTGTTGCAAGTCTGTAGACCACTTTTGATGGTGTTCATTCTGTAATTTTCCCTGTTTCTGCATGAACTGTAGTGGCTTATGATCAGTGTGGATGACTGTCTCCTTCCCAAGAATGTAATGTATCCACTGGCGGCAGGCTTACACAATGGAGTACATTTCTTTATCATAAGTAGGGTACTTACAGACAATATATGACAGTGTCTCACTATGATAGGCCACGGGGTGGCCATGCTGAGTGAGAATGGCACCCACATCATACTCTGAAGGATTTGTCTCGATCTCAAAGGGATGTTGCAGGTCTGGTAGTGAAAGTACTGGGGCTGAGCACAAGCGTTGCTTCAAATCATCGAACGCTTGTTGTTGGTACCGGCCCCACACAAATTTCACCTTACCACCACATCTATTTATTTGGCTGAGGGCCCATGCAATATGGGATAATCCCAACACGAACCTATGGTAGAAATTGGCAAGGCCCAAGAAGCTCTGAAGCTCAGTGAGTGTTGTTGGGGCTGGCCAATCACGGATGACTTGGATCTTGGCTGGATCCACATGTATGTTATGTTAATCAATGATGTAGCCCAAGTAATGGACCCTATCCATGCTGAAGGAGCATTTTTTCAAGTTGGCGTATAGCTTGTGCTGCCACAGGGTGTGTAGAACCTGTTGAATATGCTGCAAGTGCTCGACCCAAGTCTTGTTGTAAATTAGAATGTCATCCAGATACTCCACTACAAAAGTATTGGTGAATGCTCACAGGATATCATCCATCATCCTCATGAAAGTGGCTGGATCATTTGTCAAACCAAAGGGCATGACCAACCATTCAAAAAGGCCTTCCTTTGACTTGAAGGTGGTCTTGCATACATCTATTTGTTCTATCGGGACTTGGTGGTAGCCAAACTTTAGATCAATCTTACTGAAGTATTTGGCCCCCGTGAGTTGATGAAGGAGGTCATCGATTAGGGGAATCAGGTATCGGTTTCTGACTGTGATTTTATTCAGTGCCCAGTAATCAATACAGAGTCGCCAAGTTCCATATTTCTTTTGTACCAGCATGATTGGGCTCCCGCAAGGTGATGAGATGGGGAGGATGTGCCCCTTGTGGAGAAATTCTTGGATCTGTTGCTTGATCTCCTCATTCTCTAACAAAGAGCGACGATAGATTGTCCCATTGGGCAGCGGTGCATCGGGGGTCAGATCGATGGGGTGCTTGACCTGGCAGTGTAGAGGTACCCCTGTAGGTGAGGAGAAGATATCCAAGTATTCTTCCACAACCTTATATACTTGCTTCTGTTGTGTGGAGAGGTCAGCCACAGAGACCCTAGATGTGGCTGTGATATTTCTCTTATTCTGAGAGTGAATCACGAAGAAGACAAACTTCCCCATCTGAGAGATGACCTTCCTGCATTTCTTAGCAAAGATCAAGGAAATAACATTACGTGGGACTGCCTCGGGTATCCTGTACAATTTCCTGTTCAAAGTAATAATAACACTACGAGGCCTAGACTCATATACAACATGAAATTTCAATAAATAATATTGTCCCAAAAGAACATCACAAACTTAGAGAGGAGCAACATCACACAATACCTCATCTTTGAAGGGCTTGATGTCGTACGACAGTCGGCATTGTTGGCTGACGTGAAGATCGCTTCCTTGGCAGAGCCATCCAATGGTGTAGGGTTGTGGGTGCGACATTATTGGCAGGGCCAACCACTTGATGACCTCTGTTTATATGAGGTTCTTCTGGCTACTGCTATCAACGATGAAGTGTAGTGGGGTGCCTTTTACCCACATATGTGAATGGAAGAGGCGCTCTCCTTCTTCTAGCTTGTTTGGTTCACCAAGCTGGAGCTTGGTGGTAGAAACTATGGAATTGGGTTCCACATCAATGATTTTTCTTCCCCTTTCTGGTTCTGGCTCAGCATCATAATTTGCATCTGATTCAGAGGCTTTCACTTCGGCCACCAACGACTATTTTGAGCGGCAGTCAGAAGTGTTATGCCAAGGGCTCTTATGGAAGTCACAACACTTCCCAGTATCTTTCTTTGTCTTTCCGGTGTCCTTCTTTGCTTGTGTCTTGGATTGGTTGTCCTGATACTATCCATATTTGATCTGTCCTTTGTTCTGCAGGTTGGGGCCAGCCTTTCCTAGCTTTTGTTGTGAGGGGTTCCCAGACACAAATTGCCACATCTTTTGTTTGAGCTTCTGCTTGATTTTGACGACATATCGGTAGGCCGCGCCCAAGGATGAGATGTCCATAAATTCCATTTCGATATGGATGTATTTGTGCATAGAACCGTGATACTTGAGTGCCATATGTCACTCTGAATCTTTGATACCCATCTTTGTTCACAAGGTATGGAAGATATTTGTGAAATCTGGCATTTCTTGGTCTCTTTCTTGCCGCAGTGTGGTCCATTTGGTATACAGGTCGTCATAATTTTCGACAAGGTAGTATTGTTCCTTAATATCATCCCTGAAGGATTCCCAGGTGGTCGTGACTTAAAATAATGAGGTTTCCTCTATTTCCTTTTGCTCACAGAAAGTTTCCCACCAATCTTTGACATGGGGAACAACTTTGAGGAGCGCAAAAGTAATCTTTTCTCTATTCGAAAAGTTATGGAAAGAAAAATACCCTTCTAGTAGATTCAACCACTTGTCTACAACATCTGCATCTATCTAACCTTCAAATATAGGAATATAGAAGTTTATTTTTACCTTGAAGGGGTGTGGTGCCTCCGTTCGAAGAAGATGTGTCACCTGTTGGTAGCCGCCGAAGGATTTGCGCAAAACTATCCATCATCTCGTTCCTCTATTGCGTGAGGGATTCCTCAATCAACAGTTTGAAAGGATCTCCTATCCCATCATCTTTATTTTCTCCTTCCATGAGAGGTTGCTTGGGCATGTGAGATCTTCTTTCCTCAAGAGAAACAAGCTCGAGACCCAACTCTTTGTACTCCGACCTCGTTGGGCACATGCATTAAGACGACAAGGAGCAGACTGCTCTGATACCATTGATCCGGATTTTATGAGAAGAACAAAATGAATACATATTATTAATAGGTTATTAACAAAAAATAACAGAGATACAATAAAACTAGTTTTCTATTCAATAACGAAATAAGTTGAAACTGTAAAATGCAGCGGAAACAAGCTTGCTGGAATGGTGGCGGCTTATCTCTGAGAAGAGATGTGACGACTGCAGGCATTCCCAAGAAGAAGATTAAAATGAGGCTCTGAAGGAATTTTTACAATAAAAAAGAATTCCAAAAACCCTATACATCCAAAAACCTAACCCTAGGAAATGAAGCGCCAAAAGTCATGTGGGCCCCGTTTGGGTAAGTTAGTACATCAACTTCCCAGGGTCGTAACTTTTGCATACGATCTCTGTTTTATGCGTGTGATAGCTCGTTGGAAAGGTATCATCAAGGATATTCATTTTGGGGGCTCAATCATGCCTTCATATGTCATTGAGGAGCTCTATCCCAAAAAACCTTCATTTAGGCCCTCAAAATGGCCCCAGAAGTTAAAACTGCTAAAAATAGTAAATTGCCAAAATTGTCAGAAAACTATTTTGAGCCAATTGGAAAAGGTGGGTGGCCATTGATATCCATATGGATCACTATCCTTCCTGAGCTTGAATTCTTACGACAAATTCCTGGGTTCTAATTAATCTTTCACACACACCTTGCGCTCTGCATCCAAACTTGTGTTATTTCTCCCCGAGTTTCCGACTTCCTCAGTATCTAAAGGACCTGGTCCTTCTGTGTCTTCCAAAAGACTTCAGGTTCCCTCCTGACACACTTTGCACTCAACTTCCTGAGCTTTCAAACTTGAAATAAGTTTTCCTCTACGCGTGCTCCTTGAGCTCAGTATACACACTCTACATACAAAATACCCACACTATCTCTTATGAGCTTCGAGTTGAAAAAGAATCTCTCACACGAACTCCTTGCATTCGGTATGCACTCCTTGCATTAATTACAGAAGAGAAACACTTGAAAGTTATTCAATTATTCATTCACTCACCATGAACATCATACAACCATAAGACACATAACAACAGTAAAACAATATCAAGACTGTACAATTGGATCAATTTCCTCCGTTCTATTCAATTTCAAAAACACATGATTACACCTGCTATCTCTTACAGACACAAAAATGAAAAACTTGTCTAAGGAACCAAAGCCTTATTTGCTCTTCTTCCTCCTATCTAAATTTGATCTTCTCCTCTAGTGGTTACCTACTCACTTAATTAATTGCAACTTAATGACTAATCAGAGAAAATATCTTATGCCTGTAATATTTTACAGTCGTATAAGGATTTGCAATCACTCTTTCATTTCAAACGGTGGCCCAACTTTAAATACAACTTATTTAATTAACGAGAGATTCAAAAATATTTCCACACCACTACCAAGCTGGTTAAGAGTCAGTTTGTCTCTTCCAATGCATTGAAGTGTCAACTTTTCTTCCACGTCTGCTTATCTTGATTTGATAGCGATGCTCTTTCATCACTATGCATTCCCTTTCCTTGCCTTTCCATGCCTTGCATTGACATGCCATGACTTGCCTTGACATTTATTGCCTTGCTTTGCCTTGCTAGGCCTTGCCCTAATATTCCTTACCTTGCATTGCCATGCCTTTCTTTGACAAACCATGCCTTGTATTGACATGCCTTGCCTTGACATGCCTTGCATTGACAGACCTTGCCTTTCCTTGCCTTGCCTTGACATGCCTTTTCCTTCCATGCCTTTCCATCCCTTTCCTTAACATGTATTGCCTTTCCTTCACATGCCATGCCTAGCTTGGACATGCCTTACCTTAACAAGCCATGCCTTGCCTTGAAATGTCTTGCCTTGCCTTTCTATGCCTTTCCTTAACAAGCCATGCCTTGCCTTGACAAGCCATGCCTTGACAAACCATGCCTTGACAAGCCATGCCTTGACTTGAAATGTCTTACCTTGCCTTGACATGCCATGCTTTGCCATGTGTTTTCATGCCTTACCATGACTTGCCTTGCCATGCATTCCCTTACCTTGCCTTGCCATGTATTTCCTTGACATGCCATTCCTTGCCTTGCCATGCCTTACCCTGACATGCCTTGTCTTGCCTTCACATTCCTTTCCTTGACAAACCTTGCCTTTCATTGACATGCCTTTCCTTGACATGCCATGCTTTGCATTGACATGACTTCCCTTGACATGCCATGCCTTGCCTTGCCTTGACATGCCATGCCTAGCCTTTCCATGCCTTGCCTTGACATGCCATGCCTTGCCTTGCCTTGACAGGCCATGCCTTGACTTTCCATTCCTTGCCATGCCATGCCTTTCCTTTACTTGACATGCAAAACATGCTCAATTGAAATTATTAGGTGGCATACATTCATCAATTGAGGCTTGCACTAGGGCCAAATGCTTCAGTTTGCAATCCAGAAAACATTATTGTTCAATATGGAAGCATTGAGGTTTTAATCACATACACAAACATTTATGAAGAACTAGATGTTGATGAACAATGCTTATATTGTTCTAGAATGGTTGCATGTCATCGTCTTGGGATATGGAACCCCAACACTATACAATCGACCAATGTGCTTGATACTTTGCATGTTGTCAATTCTAGGAACACTTTACTTGATGTTGGTCCATGGCTTCTATGCATGCCAAATTGGCATGCACAAAATCCCTATGGATTATGTGCATGCCAAATTGTCATGCACCACAACCTTGTGGCTAATTTGCATGCCAATTTGGCATGCCCATAAGTCATAGGGCTGTTGTGCATGCCAAATAGGCATGCACAACAACCTTGTGGATTTTGTGCATGCCAAATTGGCATGCACAATAGCTCTGTGGCTTAAGTGCATTCCAAATTGGCATGCACAGTGGCTGTTGTGCATGCCAATTTGGCATGCACTCTGTATGTTGTCAATTATAGGGACACTTTACTTGATGTTGGTCCATGGCTTATGTGCATGCCAATTTGGCATGCAAAATAGATCTATGGCTTCTGTGAATTCCAAATCGGCATGCACAACAAATATTGTTGTGCATGCCAATTTGGCATGCACTCTGTATGTTGTCAATTCTAAGGACACTTTACTTGATGGTGGTCCATGGCTTATGTTCATGCCAATTTGGCATGCACAATAGCCTTATGGCTTCTATGCATGCCAAATTGGCATGCACAACAACCCTGTGTATTTGGCATGCATAGAAGCCACATGGATGTTGTGCATGCCAATTTGGCATGCACAACAACCCTGTGGCTATTGTGCATGCCTGGGAAAAACTCCATAACTCATCCACAAGATGATATCTCAATTGTTTATTTCATATTATATAACTTATGCAACGTTTTGGCATTTGGAGGTTAATGTCACACTTATCACGGGAGTGTCATGAGGGTTTAACATTGGTTCTAATGCGGATTTGATGGTTTCTCTAATAATCTCAATGGGAAATTTCTAACACTTCACCACTAGGCATAAAATATTTATTCGAGAGGGTCAAAAATATCAATAGCGCTCCAAACATCACATTTGACAAGATGGTTTGTTGATCAAAGAAGTGTCTTTTTCCATGAACATATGCTAAAATGGAGCAACAAAGAAGGGTTGTCATCAAATCTATTAAGAAGATACTATTGATAAAGTTAATCAATTATAAAGACAATAAGAGTTGTACAACTATACAATTAAGCAAAACAATTGGTGGGATATACTCAAACAAGAGCTTAAATGTCACAATTTCCAATCAGCAATCTAACCAAAATTATCCTCAATAGTGGGTATTTGTGATTCTTATTTGTCGATATGTAAGACATGTTGTTATAATATCAATAAGTGAAACAACAAGAATGTTAATATCTAGATGGAGAATTAGAGCACATATGATCACTA
>ML796987.1:593687-627310 GCA_009831015.1 Picea engelmannii
TCGGTTGTGGTACATGTTGAGTACATGGTTGAGACAAGTAGTTGATGAGTTGGCGCACATACATGAGGTGTATAGTTGATGACGTTGGTACATATTGATGAGTCATAGTTGATGAGTAGTTGACACATGATTGGTACATACTTCATACATGGTTGGATTCACTTGTTTATGGTACAGGTTGATTACAGGTTGGTGCATGGTTGATGCCCTTGTTTATGGTACAGGTTGAGGTACAAGTTGGTGCATGGTTGATGCACTCGTTTATGGTACAGGTTGATTACAAGTTTGTGCATGGTTGATGCACTTGTTTATGGTATAGGTTGATTACAGGTTTGTGCATGGTTTATGAACTTTTTTATGGTACAGGTTGATTATAGGTTGAGGTACAGGTTGATGCATGGTTCAGATTTATTGGTACAGGTTTACAGCAGTATATCTCACAGTGATAGTGTGACAGTGGTTCCATCATTCTACTTCTACTTCAGGGTGGCAGGACGGGGCAAGGACAGGTGGTTGTATCCACCTTCCGGTTGTAGCTGGAGAACATAGGGGGTAGTAGCCTCCTTTTGGTTGTAGCTAGAGAATTGGGGAGTTGGAGCTTCCCTCAAGTTGTAGCCTGAGAAACTAGGGGGTTGGAGCTTCCTTCCAGTTGCAGCTGGAAAAAAAAGGAAGTTGGTGCTTCTAATGAATGTAATTCTTCAAGACATATAAGAAAAAGCATTTCGTGGTTTTCTCCCAATTTGGGTTTCCACATAAAACACTGGTGTATTGTGCATGTGTATGATTGTTCATTTGTTCATTGCTTATTTACTCTTTAGTTATTGGATAATAATGCTTTATTGATATAACACTTGGATTATATGGTTAAAAGGGAATAAATTTCTCTATTATTGATTCTTCCCCCCTCTCAGTAATCCAACACACGATTCTCACAATTGCATGACACAAGGGGTTTGAAAGTTGACCCCCTGTGCTGAATTTCCATTCTACCTCATCAAGATAAACCCTAGTTCCAGAGATCCTCTAGAAAACACTTTTTGGGGCAACTAAATCACAGGAGAAGGGTCCCCTTAGCTATAATTTGGTGCCACGAGTCCAACATAACTGGTGTTTCATCGATCTGAGCCACAATTTGAGTGCTATGGCGAGTTGCAACTTGCCTCCTAAAGTCATTCAAGGACATAATGACAATTTGGTTCGGGGGCACAAAATCACAACCGAGCAATGTAACTGAGTTTTGTAAGCTCTAGAAGGTGTGTATGACCAACTCCCACATGACCATGGTGCCAAAAATTGCCCGACACAGAGGCTTTGAAAGTTGACCCCCTATGTCATATTTGCATTGTGCCTCACTGAAATAAACCCTAGTTCTGAAGATCCTTTGACAAACACTTTTCTGGGAGACGAAATCATAGGAGAGGGATCCCCATAGCTGGAATCTGTTGCCAAGAGTCCAACAAAACTGGTGTTTTGTCAATTCAAGGCATGGTTTGGGTGCTATGGCGAGTTGTAACTTACCTTCTGAAGCCATTTCGGGACACAATGACAATTTGGTCTGGGAGCAAAAAATCACAACCGGGCGAAATAATTGAGTTCCATGAGCTCTAGAAGGTGTGTATGACCAATGCCCATGTGACCATGATTCTCAAAATCACCTGACACAAGGGCTTTGAAACTTTACCTCTTGTGTTGGATTTTCATTGTGCCTCACTAAGCTAAACCCTAGTTCCAGAGATCCTCTAACAAACACTTTTATGGGTGACGAAATCACAGGAGAGGGGTCCCCCTAGATGGAATATGGTGCTAGGAGTCCAACAGAACTGGCGTTTCATCGATCTGAGGCACATATTGGGTGCTATGGCGAGTTGCAACTCCTCTCCTGAATCCATTCAGGGACACAATGACAATTTGGTCTGGGGACACAAAATCACAACCGAGTGACGTAATTGAGTTCTATAAGTTCTTGAAGGTGTGTATGACCAACACCCACACGACCACGATGCCCACAATCACTTGATATAGGGTCTTTGAATGTTGACCCCTATGTCGGATTTGCATTGTGCCTCACTGAGCTAAACCCTAGTCCTCGAGATCCTCTAACAAGAACTTTTATGGGGGACGAAATCAAAAGAGAGGGGTCCCCCTAGCTGGAATCCAGTGCCAAGAGTCCAACATAACTAACATTTCGTTGATTCGAGGCATGGTTTGGGTGCTATGGTGAGTTGAACCTCACATATTGAATCCATTCATGGACACAATGACAATTTGGTATGGGGGCATAAAATCACAACCGAGCGACGTAAATGAGTTATGTAAGATCCAGAAGGTGTGTATGACCAACACCCACATGACCACGGTGCCCGCAATCACCCTACACAAGGGCTTTGAAAATTGACCGCTTGTGTCAGATTTTCATTGTGCCTCATTGAGATAAACCCTAGTTCCATATATCCTCTAAAAAACATTTTTCTAGGCGAAAAAATCACATGAGAGGGGTCCCTTTAGCTGGAATATGGTGCCAAGATTCCAAAAGAACTGGAATTTCATCGATCTGAGGCACAATTTGGGTGCTATGGAAAGTTTCAACTTGCCTCCTCAAGCCATTCAGAGACACAATGGAAATTTGGTCCTAGGGCACAAAATCACAACCGTGTGACGTAACTGAGTTCTGTAAGCTCCAAAAGGTGTGTATGACCAACGAACACATGACCACGATGCCAAAAATCGCCCAACACAAGGGCTTTGAAGGTTGACCCCCTGTGCCATATTTGCATTGTGCCTCATTGAGCTAAACCCTAGTTTTGAAGATCCTCTAACAAACACTTTTTGGGGCAACAAAATCTCCAGAGAGGGGTCCCCCTAATTGGAATCAGGTGCTAGGAATCCAATAGAACTGGCGTTACATCGATCCAAGGCATGATTTGGGTGCTATGGCCAGTTGCAACTCGCTTCCTGAAGCCATTCAGGGACACAATGACAATTTGGTCTAGGGGAACAAAATCACAACCGGGGGATGTAAATGAGTTACGTAATCTCCATAAGGTGTGTTTGACCAACACCCACATGAACATGGTGCCCACAATCGCCTGAAACATGGGCCATTCAGGGACACAATGAAAATTTGGTCTTGGGGAAAAACATCACAACCAGGCGATGCAATTGAGTTTCATAAGCTCCAAAAGGTGTGTATGACCAACTACCACATGACCACAGTGCCCAAAATCACTCAACACAGAGGATTTGAAAGTTGACCTGGTGTGTCGGATTTGCATTGTGCCTCACTGAGATAAACCATAGTTCCTAATATCCTCTAAAAAACACTTTTCTGGGCGACAAAATCACAGGAGAGGGGTCCCCCTATTTGGAATCTAGTTCCAAGAGTCCAACAGAACTAGTTTTCTATCGATCTGAGGCATATTTTGGGTGTTATGGCCAGTTGTAACTCCCCTCCTGAATCCATTCAGGGACACAATGAAAATTTGTTCCAGGAGTACAAAATCAAAACCAAGCAACGTAACTAAGTTCTATAAGCTCCATAAGGTGTGTATGACCAACAAACACATGACCATAGTTCCCAAAATCACTCGACATAGGGGCTTTGAAATTTGACCCCATATCTCAAATTTTCATTGTGCCTGACTGAGCTAAACCCTAGTTGCAAAGATCCTCTAACAAACACTTTTCTGGGTGATGGAATCATAGGAGAGGGGTCCCCCTAGCTGGAATCTGATGCCAGGAGTCCAAAAAAACTAGCATTTTGTGAATCCAAGGCATGGTTTGGGTTTTATGGCGAGTTGCAACTCGCCTCTTGAAGCCATTCAGGGACACAATGAAAATTTGGACCGGGGGCACATAATCACAATCGGATGACGTAACTAAGGTCTGTAAGCTCTGGAAGTTCCATATGAACAACTCCCATGTGAGCACGGTGCCCACAATCGCCTGACACAGGGGTTGTGAGAGTTGACCCCCTGTGTTGGATTTGCATTATGCCTCACTGAACTAAACCATAGTTCTGGAGATCCTCTAACAAACAAGTTTTTGGGTGATGAAATCATAGGAGAGGGGTCCCCCTAGATGGATTTTAGTGCTAGGAGTCCAACAGAACTGGCGTTCTATCGATTTGGGGCACGATTTGGGTGCTATAGTAAGTTTCAACGCACCTCCTGAAGCCATTTAGGGACACAATGAAAATTTAGTCCAAGGGCACAGAATCACAATTGAGCGACGTAACTGAGTTTCGTAAGCTATGGAAGGTCTGTATGACCAATTCCAAAATGATCATGGTGCCCACAATCGCCTGAAATAGGGGCTTTGAACGTTGACCCCCTATGCTGGATTTTCATTTTGCCTCACTGAGCTAAACCCTAGTTCCAAAGATCCTCTAACAAACACTTTTATGGGAAACAAAATCATAGGAGAGGGGCACCCCTTGCTGGAATTTGGTTCCATGAGTCCAACAAAACTAGTGTTTCATCAATTCGAGGCACTCTTAGGGTGTTATGGTGAGTTGCAACACACCTCTTAAATCCATTTAGGGACACTATGACAATTTGGTCTAGGGGCACAAAATCACAACTGAGCAAAGTAACCGAGTTTCGTAAGCTCCGAAAGGTCCATATGAAGAAATACCACACAACCATGGTTCCCACAATCTTCTGAAATAGGGGATTTGAAAGTTTACCCTCTATGTCGTATTTGCATTCTACCTCACTGAGCTAAACTCTAGTTCTGAAGAGCCTCTAACAAACACTTTTCTAGGTGACAAAATCATAGGAGAGGGGTCCCCCTAGCTATAATATTGTTCTAGGAGTCCAAAAAAATTGGTGTTTTGTTGATGCAAGGCATGGTTTGGGTGCTATGGCGAGTTTCAACTCGCCTTATGAAGCCATTCAAGGACATAATGAAAATTTGGTCTAGAGGCACAAAATCACAATCGTGTGACATAACTGAGTTCCATAAGCTCCAGAAGTTTTATATGACAAACGCCCACATGACCATGGTGCACACAATATATCAACATAGGGGATTTTAAATTTGAACCCCTATGTCGAATTTGCATTGTGCTTCACTGAGCTAAACCCTAGTTCCGGAGATCCTCTAACAAACACTTTTTTGGGCAACAGAGTCATAGGAGATGGGTATCCCTAGCTGGAATCAAGTGCCAGGATTCCAAAAAAAATGTATTTTCGTCGATCCAAGGCACAATTTGGGTGTTATGGCCAATTGCAACTCGCTTCCTAAAGCCATTCAGGGAAACAATTACAATTTGGTCTGGGGGCGCAAAATAACAACTGGGTGACATAACTGAGTTCTGTAAGCTCCATGAGGTTTGTATGACCAACGCCCACCTGAGCACTGTGCCCACAATTTCCTGACACAAGGGATTTGAAAGTTGACCCCCTGTGCTAGATTTTCATTGTTCCTCACTAAGTTAAACCCTATTTCTGGAGATCCTCTAATAAACACTTTTCTGGGCGAAAAGATCATAGGAGAGGGGTCCCCTAGATGGAATATTGTGCCAAGAGTCCAAAGCAACTAGTGTTTCATTGATCCAAGGAATGGTTTGGGTGATATTGCAAGTTTCAACTCACATTCTGAAGCCATTCACGGACGCAATGAAGATTTGTTCTGTGGCACAAAATCACAATTGAGCGATGCAACTGAGTTTTGTAAGCTCCATAATTATATATGGCCAACAACCATGTGACCACGATGCCCACAATTTCCCAAAACGGGGTTGTGAAAGTTGACCCCCTTTGTCGGATTTACATTGTGCCTCAAACTAAACCCTAGTTCCAGATATCTTCTAACAAACACTTTTCTAGGCGACGAAATCACAGGAGAGGGGTCCCCCTAGCTAAATCCATTGCCAGGAGTCCAACAGAACTAATGTTTCATCTATACGAGGATTTGGATGGTTGGGAATCTTAGTTTTATGGTGAGAAAGAGAAATCCAGGTTCAAATGATTGATTGATTGATTGGAGAGAACATTTTCAATTAGAACTTAGTTGGTGGATACTTTCCTGCACATTGGTTTATGAAGGTTGGTCATTGCGTTTTTTCATTGTTTGACAAAATATTATCTTCTTCATCATGAATCTTGTTGATGAAGGTGAGGTACAGGGAGAGATTTTTGATGAAGGAAAATGGTTAAATTTATGTTTCCCTGATGCCCATAGGTCCATGAAAGATTTAGGGTTCTTTCAAGAAGTTATTATAAAAACCCAATGTTTTTCAAGGCATTAAGTTCTCTGCAAGTTCCATTTTTCTATGAATACAAGGTCCTAAGGTTTGTTACCACTCAATTTGTCGTCTTTGGATGTGCAAGGTATTCACTGAAGACAAATCGAAGGCAACTCAAAAGACAAACCACTATCACCTTAATTTTCCTTCCCACTCTTCAAGGTGATCCAAGCCCACCATTAAAGAGGCTTCCCTACAAAATATTTAAGTTATTCAACTCACAGATGCCCAATAAAAACTATATTCTTAACCCTTTGCTTTGCATGAATGCAAATTAGGAAAACACCTCGTTCCAATGAGATGGAAATGAGCTCACTTTAATTTCATCATATGAACAATATGAGGAATCCTTGTTAGATATATAGATTCCTGATCAAAATAGTCATATACAAGAGCTCTCTTGAGATTACAATTTCTAATGAATGAATAGGGCCCCCTTCATCATGTGATATATGAATTTAAAAACATGACAGCATAGTTTTGGATACAGGGAGCTAATTGCTGACATATAATATTGTAAGAGTATACCTCCAGTAATGAGGCAAGAACTTGGGTGATTGAGGGTTGTTATATAGATCAAAAGGTGGTTTTGTATGCTACTGGTCAATTGTTGTACATGCACCCTGATCTTTTATATGCAGAATTGTAAGAGGAATAACAAAAGCCACAAATTTTCCAGCATATGGAAATCCCCTCTCTTATAGTTCTTTCACAATTCTATTTGAAGGATGTTTTTGAAATAATAAATTGCAGTTGTTAAATACTCTCTAATTCCAATACAACCATATGTAAAGCAACTACTAGTGCATTTCTCAAAAAAATGCAAACACCAATTTTTAGCAATGGAAACAGAGTTATCTCAAGCATACAACCAACATGAAGTTATAGACACAAGAGTGAGTGTTCTAATTTAAAAAATGATTCTAAAACCTTCATGTGAGGACTGGAATAACAGGTTTTCAATCTTATAAAAAATTCCATAGACACATTTTGTCAAACAATTAAGTTGTTACCTTGCACTCGTCTACTTATACAAAAAATTTGTACGATATTCTTGTTGTTGTTGTAAGCATGACATTTCAGGGCTGAATGGGATGAGAATAAAGTTTGAAAGATTTTTTCCCTACAACTATATGGTCAATGAGTAAACAAAGGATATGGACACTTACAAAACTCAAAAGTGAGTATGTTCATGGTGGACTACTCAGTGCATAGTATAAGTCGAATTCCCCACTCTAATGTACCAACCAACAATGAAGCATACCATACCATAGGTGAATACCATGATTTTTGCAGAGTTAACATGCCCCTCAAGTGTAATACAATTTCTGGTGGGTAAACTCGGCCTCTCCATGAACGATATGCACCCAACACACCCTAAATTCTCCCCCACTGTAAAGAAACATCCTCCAATGACAGTATGCTACCCAACAAAAAATATTTGACCTCCTTTCAACCCAAACTTAGTCAGAAATCATGAAACTCTTCCGCCACCAAGATAAACTCAACTGCGAGAGAATAAACTCAACTGCTATGAATATCAATAAAGAAACCTAGATGGGGACATTACATATTTCCCAAAAATTTGTGAATGCAAATTGTTAATGGTTTTCTTTTCGTTGCACACAAGGTCTTTTAATTTTTGAAATCTCGATGGAGACATTACATATTTCCCAAAAATTCGTGAATGCAAATTGTTAATGGTTTTCTATTCTTTGTGCATGGGGTCTTTTTTTTTTTTGAATAGTTGGCACTAAATTGGGCACCATTAGCATCAGATTTAACGCCGACTATTGATAAAAAATGTAATCAATTTGCGGTGCTAAATGGGGCGCAAATTGTGGAAGATTTTGCAAAAAGGAATAAACCATTTGTTTGGGAGGTAAGTCACCCACTTAGACAAGAAGACAATCCCCTAGATGAGTGAGTAAACAATTGAAATTGGCCAAAGAATAGTTATCAATGTTCTCTACAGTTGGAGGATCAAACTTTCTTAAGGAGGAGGAGGAGGAGGAGGAAACTTATCTCTTCTTAGGGGTATGTCATCAATACCCCACAAAAAATCCTCTTCATCTTCTTCTTCTTTTTTCCAACTAGAGGGTTCACATTATCTTGATCCCCTCATATAGGGATATTCAAATAATTTGGTGTTTATACTAGTCCACTTTATGAGGAATCAAGAACTTCAAGTCTATGCCTTGTTGGAGGTAGCCCCGACATGAATCAAGGAGGAATACCTTGGTTCCTCCTAGAATGATAAGAAGACTGATAAACCACTTTGAAATGGTTTAAACTAAGTTGAAGATTGTAAAAATTTGAAAATCAAAATGACACATTTGGATTTCTAAGTGTGACACCAATCAATAGACCACTACAGAAAAAATTTGAAAACAAAACAAGAGAACACATTCCTTCAAATGCTAGTGGACAATGATTAAATACCAAGGTCCAATTAGTAAGGAGCTAAAAAAGGGCCTTCCAAAGTTCAACCTGGGTCGATGGTGAGGGCTTGAATAAAACTAGTGAAGATATGGGAGATAATTATAGTAACCCCACAAAGTTATCATCCAAGGTGAAATCCCCTTTCAAAATAATTAGGGGGGCTCTAATAGTGTTTCTCTATATATCATAGGTATCAAAAGCACTTCTCACTTGTAGCCACTCATGCAAAACCTAGAAGAGGTTTCTAAGGTTACCTATTCACAATTATAATCAGGTAGAATAGTTGTGGATTAGGCTTTCGTGTTGGGTAGGGATACATGAAACTTCATCCTATGGGAAAAAAATTGGGTAGGAGTCACTTAGAGTAACAAACCAACTAATCCAGGGTCCCATTGCATACTATTGCATACCAATACCATTTCATATAATTGAATACCAATACCAATTCATACCATTGCATACAAATACCATTTCATACCATTGTGTACCACTTCATACCAATGTCTCGTCTAACCATGTCAAATTTTGACCTAACCCATAACCCCTAAACCATGGACCCTTAAAGCCTTAATCCCTAATCCCTAAATCCTTAAGCCCCCAACCTTAGTTAATCACTAATCCCTTAAAACAAAAGTGATAAATCCCCTAACCCCCAATCCATCAACCCTTAAACACTTAAACCCTAATCCCTAATCCCTTAATCCATAAACCCCTATTCCCTAAGAACTTAAACATTAATCCCTAAGCCATTAACCATTAAACTACCTAACCCATAAGCACCAAATCCCTTATCTATTGACCCTTAATCCCTTAAAACATAACCCCTAATCCCTTAACTAGTCGTAGAAGTCATAGAGAGTGCATAGAGTAGTTTAAATGTTTTCACAAATTAACAGAAGGAATATGGATTCTTGGGTTTTTTTGTTGCAAATGCGCTGATTGAGGGAATGGTGTTTGTCTTGGATAATTGATCAACATGAGTTTGGGTGTGAGAAATATTTTTGTTGACATAGACACCGACTATCCCACTCTTAACCAACTGGATTCATGTAGATATCCTTTAGAGATACCAATAATTTAGAGTTGTTTCTGTAAAGTTCCTACTAAATTTCCTTTAAGGTTTTATTCTTGTACTATTGTTTTGTTCTCAATAAATCATTGACTATTGTAAGGTAGTTACATAAACAATAAATGTTCCCATATGGAAACTAGGGTAGCATTCCACTTGTTTAATTAGTCAACAACCTAGAAATGCCAAAACAATGCCAAAGATAGCAAGGTTAGTGAGGGTGCTTCTTCCAATGCAATAACCAACTCATCAAATGATGGATCTCATGGACATGTGTGCAATAGTGGCCCCTTGGTTTTCATAAAAACCCCCTTAAAGAGATGGATGTCCTTAAAATGTGTGCCATTAGAACCAATGCATGCACAAACAACCATGTCTCCTCAAACCAAGGGATAAAAGTGGGAAAACCTAGGAAATTATGCATAAAGGGTGAAAGATCCCACTAAACCAATCTAAACAAAACCCCAAAACCACGTTCTAGAGCATGAAACATTGTGCTGATACCATCAATCATCTCAAAACCATGGGGCACTCTAGAACTATGTGCAGGCTAGTTAGGCATCCTCAATAAATGTGCCAAGATGTAATGACCAAGAAAGAATTCCATGATATGAGTCAACTAACCTCCTTGAAAGATCAAACACATGATAAAAATAGGGCCCCAAAGCTAAGGCACTCCTCACGAATATATCTCAACCATCGAATGCAAAACACACTTTCCAAGGCATCCATCTTAGGCATGTGTGCACTAGAGTGAGGTCACACTATCTCAAGGAGTATTACACAATGAGAAATAAAACTTAGGGAAAACCCTTAGTTGATGGGTATCCCTCTCCATGAATGTGCTAAGGGTAAAAAAGGAGTGAACCATATATGTAAGACCCTCATCAAGAACAATTCTCTATCAATATCCCCAGGTAATATGGAATCCTCCAAATATGCAATGATTCCCCAAGATATGATGCTAAATGAAAAAATAAGTATCAAAACCACAACCGATAGCCATCAAGACACACATCCTCCAAACATAGTCTTCTTGGGCAGGATCTTCAAACTAGTACAATGCCTCATACAATATGAAGGGTAACATGTAGAATAGGTCAACCATATGTAAGTCAATTTAGTTAGGAGACCGCTATCGCAAGATGAGGCAAGAGGGAATATTTAAGATTTGTTATCAAAATTGCAAATCACAAAATGTCATGCTTCAAGAAATTAAAAACAAGCTTTTGTGAAAATAGGGATAAGTTAGCTTGTGTGGTAGATGAAAGCACCATATATATTTCCAAACAAAACATTGTTACACCACAAATGGTCTTCGTGCATTTGTCAATGGAAGAAATCATTAATGCATGTATCTCACAATGATTTGAATAAGCAATTTTGTTAACTTCATTATTTTTATATTGTTTGCATTTTAATGTTGGGCATAAATTTTTTATTATGTTTTATTAATAACTAAACATAAAATAATTAAACGAAATAAAAGATTTTAACTACCTAGAATTAGGTGAAAATTTATTAAATTAAAGTTCAATTTTAGTTTCCTATTTCCTATCAAAACATCAATATTCAATCTCAATGATTTCACTAAGTCTTAAAACCCTCCCATACTGTCAATGCATTCACATAGTCTAACCATGTAAAATTTCATCGCATACAATCACATTTTGAATAAATTTCAACGTTATCCCCTTTCATTTCTCACTGTGTCGAGTTGGTTGATGACATTGTAGATGAGCGTGTTGAAGACATTCCATGACATTTCAAGAGAGTTCTGACCAAGATTCTGTAGAAGGAAATAATGAATGATGAAAATGATTAGACTACATAATGAAGGTTCATGTAAACATGGAGGATGTCAAATATTATGCGGGGACATTAGGCATCCTTGACTCTTGAAACCCTCGCATACCATCAAGGCATGTGTCTCATATAAGCATGCCAAATTTCGACCTAAACCGTAACCCCTAAGCCATTGAACCGTAAAGCCTTAATACCTAATCCCTAAACCCTTAATCCCTCAACCATAGTTAATCACTAATTCCTTTACACAAAAGTCCTAAATCCCTTAACCCCCAATCCATCGAACCTTAAACACTTAAACCCTAATCCCTACTCCATTAATCCATAAACCCCTATGCCCTAAGAACTTAAACATTAATCCCCTAGCCCATAGTACCTAAGCCATTAACCATTAAACTACCTAAACCATAAGTGCCAAATCCCTTATCTCTTGACCCTTAATCCCTTAAACCATAACCCCTAATTCCTTAACCCTTAATCCCTGTACCCCAAATCCCTAAATCCCATAATCCTCAAAGCCCCTATCCAGTTAACCCCCACCACCTCAACTAATTAACTATTTAGGCACATATGATGCTAAACCCCATTCACTGCTCACCGTGCGACATTGGTGGATGACATTGGTGATGGGCATGTGGGAAGGTGTTCCATGACATTTCAAGAGATTTTCAACAAGCATTCCATAAATTAGAATGACAGATGATGAAAATGAGACTGCATCATGAACGTTGATGCACACCTGGATGATCTCAAATATTATGTGGGGACATCATGTATCCTTGAGTCTTAAAAACCTCGCATACCGTCAAGGCATGCGTCTAGTCTAACCATGTCAAATTTCAATGCATACATGAACTGTTTGAAGAAATTTCAAATTTGGCCCCACTCACTGCTCACCGTGTGACATCAGTGGACGAAATTGGTGATTGGCTAGTTGGAAGAGGTTCCATCAAATTTGGAGAGAGTTTCTACAAATCCCTAACTCCCCTAACCCTTGATCCAATGACCCTTAAATCCTTAATCCCCAATCCCTAATTAACTCTTAATCCCTCAACCTTAGTTAATCACTAATGCCTTAACACAAAATCCCTAAATCCCCTAACCCCTAAGCCATAAAACTTTAAAAACTTAACACTAATCCCTAATCCCTTAATCCATAAACCCCTATGCCCTAAGAACTGAAACATTAATCACCTAGCCCATAATACCTAAGACATTAACCATTAAAATACCTAACCCATAAGCACCAAATCCCTTAGCTCTTGACCCTTAATCCCTTAAACCCTAACCCCTAATCCATTAACCCTTAATCCATGTACCCAAAATCCCTAAACCTCATAATACTCAAAGCCCCTATCTACTGAACCCCCAACACCTCAACTAATTAACTATTTAGGTTAGTATGGCTACATCTGGTGCTACTTCTGGTGCAATTTATAGTGCTAACTAGGGCGCTAAATCAGGCACTAAAAGGGGTGATATTTCTGGCGCTAAAGGGGGAATTATTTCCAGTGCTAAAGGGGGCACTATTTTCGGTGCTAAATGGGGCGCAATTTCTAGTGCTTAATGGGGCACAATTTATGGTGCTATTAGTGGCTAAAAAAAAATCGGCACATAAAACACCATAAATAGCTCCATCCCGATAAATAGCACCGAATTTTTCAAAAAAATGAAGAAAAATACACTAAAACCAACTTTGGAAGAAAAAAAGGGAGTAAAAATGGGAGAAAATCACAGGGATTTGTTGTAGTGTTGTGAGCCTAGATCAAACAAAATTTCCACTTTTGTGTTCTTTTTCACTACTCGTATGTGGAATAATTCATTTCTTCTTTTATTATTTTCAAGAGATGGAATTGTAGAACTTGAACTAGCACACAAGGAAACTTTACCTTGTAATCCAACTGTTGTGATATTCTCTTCATCACCAGAGTTGTAACCTGGGTCTTGTTATACTGTAGCAAAAATTTATGCTTCCTTTTACCACCAAATTGCTTTGGTATTAACTTTGGATGCAACTTCCAACAATGCTCATCATCGTGCCCATCTCTCTCGCAATGAGTGCAAGAGGATTTCCCTTCCTCTTTCTTTGTTGTAGTTGTCCTCTTATCCTTTCCTTTTCCTTTCCTTTTGAAAAGGTTTTTGGAATTCTTGTGATCTTATTGCACATTAATCCCCCTACTTTCAAGGTGAGTTGCTTGCATGCACACTTCATCTAGATTATTGGGTTTAAATAACAACAATCTGTGACGAATGTAACTGTAAATTGCACCAATATATTTCATCAAAGTTTCTGGAGAATCTAAAGTAACATTCAATGTAAGTTCCTTTTTCCTAAACTCTTCTATGAAACTCTTAACACTCCGACCTTTACCCTGTCTCAAATTTTTCCATTCCAACCCAACTTTTTGTACATGACCCAATGGATAAAATGATTTTTTAATGCAAATGCAAATTCATACCATGAAGAAAGGAATTTACCATTATGGTTGCTACCTTTCTGAATTTTTCTCTCCCACCATACAAGGGTAGTGCCTTCTAATCGAAGAGAATCCAAATGGATCTTCGCCTCTTCCTCTTCGATCTGTTGTACACGATAGTAAACTTCGATCTATTTAATCCAATTATTTAACTTATCTACATTAGGTTCTCCATTAAACATGGGCAAGTTAATTTTGACATCTAATTTCAATAATGGATTTTTTGAAGTATTATGATGAAAATTAGAATGATGAGAATGAGAGGAAGAAGAAGAAGAGACTGAACTTGAATATGGAGATGGAGGCTTAGGAGGGTCTCCTCCAATTCCTTAGTCTTCTACAACATCATCATCTACTTTATCTTTCTTCTTATTTTCCTTCTTTGCTAGTCTCTTCTCATAATTTGCAAACAATTTTTCTACCATGTCTGACATTCAACAGAAATCCTTGTGAAAATTCTTCTCATAATCTATACGAAGTTATTCATCTCCCATTTTCCTTCTTCGAGTTTCACATCCAATCTTTGGGTTGAAAGTCTCAAGTTTTCCTTCACCCTCTTAGAGCTTGGACCTAGTAAGAATTCACACTCATAATTCAAGTCAAAGAACACTGCTCCAATACTAACATGATCCAGGATATTTTATTTAATGACCATTACATGAATTGAATTAAAGAGCATAAATAAAGCTTATGTGAAATATAAACAAAGAAGTCACAAATATGGATAAGAGATGAGAAATGAGACAAGAACACAAATCTTGATAACATAATTCATCCCAACAATTGACCACATCTCCGGGCCCACTTTGAAGTGGAGAGGCCTTTCTATTATCTCAGTAAAAATTGGCATAAATACATGGCTATACCTCAAATCTGAAAATGTCTTGAAGATCTGTTGTCTAGATGCAAATTTTGACTGCACCAATGGAATCATGGCACAAAATCGCGCAAAAATTACTATCAAAATGTTGAATTATGTCACTACTCATCCCATGCCCTCTTGGTATCTTCACCTCAATTTGTGTGCCATTGTAGTATGAAATTATGCATGTACATGCATAGAAAATCATGTTGTTGTATGATTTCTCTACACGGACCCATTTTCCTAGCAATAGACTAGGTTTAAATTGAAAAAACTTGGGCGGATAAACCAAAAGGGTTGTTAGCCTGATTGGTTGGCGGTGGTATAAATTAAGTGTTTGGTTTGGGGGGGTCCGGGGGTCAAACCCCACAGAATATTTTGTTTGGGGAGGTTCGGGGGTCAAACCCCATGAACCCCCCTTTTGGTTCTACGTTGCAACTGTCATACATTTGTTATAATCGTGGGTTATTTTTACATATAACCAAACCTTTAACATGGTAAATTTCTCGACCATTCTAGACCTGCACCAACTATTGACGTGACTGATGCATGGATTTGGGGTAATAAATTTTGACCATAAAGAGTTATGATATGTAGCCAAATTTTGTGGTCTTCACTCGGTCTAGCACTATCCGGTCGACCTCTTATAATTATTTTTTTAATTTTCAGTTTCGGGACCTAATTGGGCATTTTGGAGCTGTCACGTGGTGCCCTGTCATTTTCCACCTGCGTCTATTCATTTTCCTGTGTGTCATCTGATCAGAAGGGCAGACAACATCTCTTGGGTGGTTCCATGTGGAACCTCCTGGGGGTGCCATGTGTCACCTTCCAATTGGCCCATGTGGCCACCAAAAATTCCAACTGTGCATGCCACGTGTCGACCTCTGGGTGGTGCCACGTTGACATGATGACGTGACCCCTATGCAGGGCACCCATGATATTATAATACAATTGCAACTATAAGAAGCCATTATGTTTGGCTCGAAATGAAGAAGGAAGTGGCTAATTATATATCTAGGTGTCTAGAGTGTCAAAAAGTGAAGAATGAAAATAAGCGTCCATCAGGGCTGTTACAACCATTTCCCTTTCCATAATGGAAGTGGGAATTATTTATAGTTGATTTTATTACTAAACTATGCAGAACATTGAAGCAACATGATTCCATCATTATGGTGGTGGATAAATTAACTAAGGAAGCATTTTTTTTTCACGTGAAGACTACACATAAGGCAAAAAATATTGTACAAATCTACATGAAATAAGTTTCTAGGCTACATGGAGTCCCTAAGACAATAGTTTCAGATAGATATCCAAAGTTTACATCTTATTTTTTGGAAGGGTTTGTTCAAAGGTTTTGGGACAAATTTAAACCTCAATACAACATATCACCCAGAGTTAGATGGGAAAACAAAGAGGACTAATAGAATAATTGAGGACATGCTTAGAATGTTTGTGATGGATCATACATCAAAGTGGGAAGATTATATCCACTTAGTGGAATTTTCTTACAATAATGGGTATCAAGTATCATTAAAAATGAGCCCATTTGAAGCATTGTATGGCAAAAAGTGTAACACACTAGTAATTTGGGATAATGTAGTAGACATAGTAGTTATTAGGCTAGATTTGTTGAAGGGAATGGAAGAGAAAATGGAAAATATCAAACATAATTTAAAGGCTACCCAGGATAGGCAAAACATTTATGCAGACAAGAACATAATTATTAGAGAATTTAAAGTGGGTGAACATGTGTTTTTAAAACTGAAGGCGAAAAGAAGTTCACCAAGATTAGGAAGTTTCCCAAAGTTGGCAACAATACATTGTAGACCTTTTGAAATATGAGAAAAAATAGGGTCAGTTGCATACATGCTAACATTTCCTGCATCCATGAGAGTGCATAATATATTTCATATGTAATTATTAAAGAAACATGTCCCTGACCCTAACCACATAATTGATTGGATTGTAATCTAGGTAGAGCATGAAGGTGATTTCTGGGTGGAACCAATACACTTCTTGGACTGGAAGTTCAAAGTTCTCAGGAAAAAATACATAGGGATGGTAAAGGTTCAATGGACCTGCTATGGTCTTGAAATGCTACATGGGAGAACGAAGAAAACATGTAGGAAGAATACCCACAATTGTTTGTCATTTTGAAGAAAACATAGTGCAAGACTCCACTTTCAACATCTATAGTTCCAGAACCACTTCTCAGAGTCTTATCCAACCTACATTGGGGGCCCTAATAAATGAATGGTATATTTCTTGGGTTATCCCTAATAAACGAATGGTACATTCCTTGGGTTAGTGGGTTGAGAGGAACATGAGATTTTGGTTGGAACCATTGCTTGAGTTATAAAATTGAAAAAAATTATTTCTTTAAGCATTGTGATGTAAATTGGTTTCTATATATCGGCATAGTGTGCACAATTGTAGGGGAGGGGGAATGTAACATCCCCACTGTAATCCCCAATTTAATTAATGCTTAATGTATATATAATGTGTGGCTATGACAAAGTGATGTATCTGTGAATTGTATTTCTGAATTTGAATAAATAAAATGTGATGTCAGCTACTAAGGGGACATAGATAGAGATGGGGGTTGAATTATTACACAAGAGATGGAAGAGCCTAAGAGAATTCCTAAGAGGGGTCCAAGGGGCAATTACCCATGTCTATTTATTCCACCCACATTTCTGAATTTTATTATCATTTATATTAAACTCTATTTTATGATTGAGTGTCCCAAAAGCCAATCATTGAATGCATGTAAGAGGGTGGGTGTGAGAAATCACATCCCATAGTTATTGGGAGCACGAGGGTTGAGCATACTTATCTTGGGGAAGTGTGTGAGTCAATAAACTAAGACAAAGAGAGGATATTATAACAATTTTTAGACATTCAAGATTTTGGCATGAACAATAAGAAGAGAGAAAGATAAAGAGCTTGAAGCCGTAGAAAACATAGAGGGTGAATTCTGGAGCATGATGGAGCATTTATAGAGTGTATTTGAAGCTAAAGACTAAAAATTCAGGTTTTCAAGCCTAAAGACAGAATTCATGTGTGAGTTTCACTGTAACAACAAGTGTTTGTTGTTGTTTACTAGTAGTTTTCCTGGAAGTGAGCTCCCTTGAGTTCCCTGTAGAGAGATTCCTAGTTACCTTTTCTAGAGAGACCTTGGTAAATTAATAGGATACCCGAGGGAATGAGATCAATGAAGGGGTACATTCCTTAGGTTGGGTAGGTTGAGAGGAAAACAACTCGTGGGAAATCAGGATTGTTGTAGGAGAATAACAAAGGGTTGTGGGTTTATATGAGCTGTGAGTGGGCAGTGAGAGACCGCCCCCTTTGTGATTTTATCCCCATCTTGAGGGTGACTTGTTTTTTAGATTTGGAACAACAAGTATATGGTTGGGTGGAACATCCATCCCAAGTAGCTGGTTGCACAACTGAATTAAAAGATAAGTGTTTTATATGTTTATGTGTTGTATATATGAGTTAAAATTGTTGTGCATATACTTTGTGTACGAGAATGGTTTTACATGTTGTTGTGTGAGTTAGTAGTTGCACTCATGCTTGTTTTAAAATGATGTAGATGCATGTACTAAATGGTATCAAGTAATAGTTAAACATGTATGTAATTAATAGCTGATAATCTACGTGAATTTTAGTTAGCAGAAATTTTTTAATTTATGAGTATTTTCCACATGTAATGGATCTCAACTAGGTCGGGGGATGTTACATGAAGTATGTTGATACAATGGTTGCAAACGAGGTAATATTAGTAGTTTCATGTGGTGATCTTGGTGTTTCTTGTGGATAATAATACAACCACCTTTTTAGTTCTTTATTTTTTTTGAGTCCTTTGATTTCGTACTATTGGAGCCATGCCACCTATTTTTGGTCCTATTGGGTTAATAATAATTCATATTGATAGAATATTTGTCATGAATTTTCATTGACTAAAATGATCCTTTTAGGTAAATGCATATCCACTTGGAGACATTATGACAATTAGATGCATGGAATTATATAAGTTCTTTATGTAGTGTTTTCTATTTAGTTATTTTTTCTAATATGATATAATTTTTTTCTATGATTTCAAGATATTTAAATTTATGGTTTTTTATTTTATAGTTATTATGTTAATCAAAGTTACTTTTCAATGCAGAATGTTGATTGTGTGGTTTTACTCTTTAAAATTCTAACTAGTTAATTTAAAAAAGTAAGGGAGGTTTTGATTATATTGCTCCAAGGTAAATGAGTTTGAAAGTATATCATCATTACTATCATATATAAACCTTGATTGTACAGTGAATAGTTGCCAATATTTTAATATTTCTATAGTACCTTATGTTTTCTCTATTATTCCACCCACCCCCACCCTCTATAACAAATATTATTTATGAAACCTTGATGATTTGAGTTTCATTCAAGTTTTTTTGCTATTGAAACTATTGAATTTTTTTCAGGTTGCATTAGAATTATCAAATGTGACAATGAATAGTTGGAAATGTTTCAATATTTTTTTGGTATCCCTTATCATCAACATTATTTTGTAACCTTAATTGTTTGATTTCCATTCTAGTTTTTTTATTAAATTCTATATTTTTGTGATTATTTTCTTTTAACTGTAACTAGTAAATTTGTATTTAAAGGTTGCCTAAGATGCAACAACATTACAAAGAGGTTCCAAAATTTCAAAGTGTCCAAAATGATGACTATCAAAGTTGATAGAACATGCTATTATGTTTTTCCAAAACAAACTTTACAAAAGGATTTTGTACATAAACATATTCTGAAGCTCTGACTGTCTAGATTCTAAAAAACACCCCTAAACAAAACCAAGACAAATAATGCACAAATTACATCTAGGGGGGGAACCTTTCCTTTGGGTTTGTATCATCCATGGCTAGCATGAGAGGTGGTGAATTAAGGTCTGGGTAATGTTTTTAGCAAAATCTAGAGGAGGAAACCTCAAAACCCACTGACTCATCCTTACTACTGTCATGAAGAGTGGGATGCGCCTATACACCTATACACCTTCCAATTGAATTCATACAATATTTCCCTCATATTGTACATTTTGGAGTGATTGTCAAAGTTGGAGGGAGAGCTACAAGACTTCTAGGAAATATGAAAAGAAGTTACTTATCCTTTCCTTCATTACTTTCATAAATCTATGGAGGTCATGAATCTCTTGTTTGATCTGATCCAACCTCGAACTCATGCACTTACGACTACAAGCCATGATGGGAGAACTAACAAAGAAGGATGGGAGAATATGAACCTTGAATATGTTGAGAATGAAGTGAATTCCAAGATGAGAAGTTACCAAACCAAAATTAAAGAGTTGTTGGAGGGAATGACATCCATTGTACAAACAAAAGGATGAGGTCATTAATACCCATATCTTCCACATTCAAAGCCATGAAGGAATATGATTACCAAATGTAGGTGATGCAGTCATGGCCTTCAAATCCACCATACCCACACATGCCAACATATAAGTAGGGTTGGGGATCAACCAGGTCTTTCCCGCATGAAAAATTGAATGGGTGAAATATAGGATCTTATGGGTCTTTCCCACATGAGAAATCAGATATGCAGAGCATGAGATCAATTGGGCCATCCTAATAGAGTAAAGAGCGGGGAGGGGCCATTCTATCCTAGAATGACACCACCTAGTCAAATTATATCCAGGTACCAAAGGATAAAACATGGTGTATGTGACAAATGTGAAGGCACGAGCCTGCAATAAAGAGTCCAAGAGACAAGAGAGAATGAGAGGAGATAATGGACAAGAGGTAAGTGACAAGTGCACAGAGGAGGATACAAGTGGAGCAGACTTGGAGAAAGGATCTCGATGGTCAAAAGGGATGGGGTCATGAGGGGATGAGGTCATGAGTTGGGGGGGGCGGGTTAAGGGCTAGGGACTGGGGTAATTTCCCAAAGTTTCATTTATACACAAAATTATGGCTAATCGTAGAGAGCCCAGGTTGGATTGATGGTCCACTTTGGAATTTAAGTGGTGGAGGATGTGCCATGATCTGACCTCGATCAAAATAAAGGATTATATTATGAATTTTGGTGAAGATAGAGTGTCACCACTACACATTGGAAAAATTGCAATGATCTAATTGCGACGTTATGGAAAAAATTGGCCATATTGTTGCAAAATAGAGGAAAGCTTTATTTTTTTCTCCATACTACCCGATATCGTCGCACTTGCGACGTAATTTTCAAATCGTTGCAATAGATATGGCATTCATAAGATGTAATTCTTGTGATGACATCAAATGTGTGTTGCACTTGCAATAGTGTGGAAATTAGGTTGTCTTCCCCCAACAATCACCCACTATTTGACAAAGTCAACATTTACTTGGTCAACAATCGTCAAAATTGTGATGTTCTGTCTATCGCACTTGCAATGGTCTAAACACTTGGTTTTCTTCCCCTAACGGTCATCCACTATTTGAAAAATTCAACATTGACTTGGTCAACTATCATCAAAATTGCGACGTTATAAAATCTATAAATATGTTGTATTTTACAGATGTTGCGATAAGTTTACTATAACAATGTAACGTACCCAATCGTTACGACTACCAGCGACGCAAAAACTGAAATTCATTGTTTTAAATTAATAAATCAATAGTACTTCTAGTTGGCATCTTCATCTCCCTTCCAATACAGAAGCATCAATAACAATGAACAAACTCACTAAAAATACGTTCTCCTATTGTATCTCTAGAATGGCTAGAATGGCCTATACTTATGCCTTGACTGATAACTCTAGTACTTTAAAAACCGATACAAAATTAAGATGTGACATAGCTTCATATCATAGACAACCTAATCTCTTGAACATTTAAAATTTTTCAATTAGAAAAACATACTTTGACAGCCTAATAATTTGAACATTTAAAAGTTTTAATTTTGAGACACATACTTTGCATCAACTCTTGCATATTTCATTACTGTGACATACATGCAAGTTGCAACTATGGTAAATGTTTTTCACACACGAAAAACTTATTAAAACCAATATGAAAGCATGTAGCAGATATTAATATCTCATTGTATCATATTTTCAAGAGTAGTAGAAGGGTATTGAGAAAACATATTTCCAAATATTTTCTGCAATGTACTAAAATATGATGTTGCTAGCTCCAAAACTTACACTAATGAAGAAAATATCTAGCCCCTAGATGGCACCAAAAATTATACTGAATAACTAGTAATAGCTAATCCTATTGGATGTGAATGTCATCAAGTAATATGCTTGAGTATTAAGCTTCCTATATGATTTTGGTCGTTTCGGTTTGCTTGGGATAACCAATTCTCTCTTCCCCAAAACATGTGAAGTCAACTTTAGAATTACGTACAATAATCTCGGGTTCTTAGGAAATTGGAAAAAGATAATACTGGTTAGAAAAGGTTTGTGAATAAAGATCACTTCCAAGAAAAATATCAAAAATAAAATGTAGCTTAATCTTTCAAAAGACACATTGTCGATATCGTGCATGTGAATAAGCTACATATAGTAATGATTCTTGTTGTACATGATTCAATTCATTTATAGATCTTAATTCCTTAATAGCTCAATACATTTTTTATCAGAGAACATAACTCATTGTCAGTAAAACGCAGTGAAGGTAAACGTTGTCTGGGTACTAGAAACATTGTCTAATTCATTGTTAGTAAAATATGTGAGATTGTTGTATTAAATATCAATCTGGTTGATGTGTAAAATAGCAATAAGGATAAGAATGTAGTTTACTGGGAGAAAATAAATATCGTTTACTGACAACCATAGATAAACTAGCAACAGTGCAATCATTGTCAATTAAATGTTGTGTAAACGCTACTACCATCTATTAAGCATGATATAGATGGCATGTATATGATAACTCTGATATAATTTAAATACAAATATAATAACACTGTCATATAAACAACTCATAAACAGGCTGTCTATTCCATTCCATAAAAACGCAGACATTCAATTCCAGGTTGTCTATTAAAATGCAGGTTGTCTATTAAAAACGCAGGTTGTCTATTAAAAACGCAGGTTGTCTATAAAAACACAAACATTTATTTCCATATATATAAACATTGGCGTATATAAACGTTGTCAAGTATGATTTAATATGCTATCAATCGTTATCCAATGCTATTAATAAATTCCTTTTCTTCGAAACATGATTGACCATATAAAAAAGAATTTAACCAGAGGTTAGATATGTATGTTTGTCATGATATAATATCGATGTGTTTGATTATGCATAATACACGTAATAAAAATTGTTGTAAAATGTAATGCTTATTAATTAATCAATCCAAAATGCTATTTATTACCTCCATATGGTTAATCTTGCATTTAGTATATATTAAATGCAGTCAGATAGTAATTGTTGTCATTGATAGTATAAATCCACCATCAATTAAATGTTAAAAATGCAGGTGTAACAATAATGAATTTGTTGACATTTGGGGTTCATAAAAACAAAAATGTAGGTGGTTCGTAGGTGAGTAAAGAGCTAGGTGAATCGCAGAAAAATAAAATGGTAATTTTCAGTCAATAAGGTAATATTTTGCTCAGTAAAAACGTTGTATAAGGGTTACGAAAATCTTTGTGTAAGAAGGATGGAATCGTCGTGCAAAGAAGGACGAATTAGTTGTGTAATGGAAGGATGAAATCATTGTGCAAGGTGGATGAAATCGTTGTGCAATAGAATCACGAAATCATTGTGCAATAGACGGATGAAATCGTTGTGCAAGGAAGCACGAAATGGTGGAGAAAAAAAAACATCGAAACGCAGCACAAAAGGGCACCGAAGGCAGTAAAAACAACATGAAATTGCAGTCCAAACAACATGTATAATCGCAATAATTCTATAAATTAAACATTGTCAATGAATATTCATTTTCAGACACAGCAAATTCACAGACATAACATAAATAAGCACATACATTAACTTATTAAAATGCTGATATTTACCAATTAAGGCGTTGAGATTCATCAATCAAAACACAAAGTTTTACCAACCAAAACACAGAGGAAATCAATCACATGAAAGCACAAGACTAATTGTTCATCCATGAATCAATCAATGCTGAGATAGTAACGGTATATGGTTGGGCAATGTTATCCTTCACTCATCATCCACACATAGAAAAACAAGGCATTACAATCTATAGGTCTATTAACACCAAAGTGACGATCGTCGATTCAACTCATGGCTGACTGCTCGGTCATGGACTAATGATCTAGGGATAAGAAAGGAAGATAAATCACAATCTCTTCATAATAATCAATAAAACAAACAAAACATTCATATCAATCAAGGATTGGGTTGTCAAGGAAATCAATTCAAAAGAAGAGAGAATAAATCTATGATGACTTTAAGTTCTTGATTAAAAACACTAAGTAAAACAAATTTATTTACACAATAGAAGTACACTAATGAAAGTGCAAGAACAATAATAATATACCATTCAAATAAATGCATGCGTACCATAGCCCAAGGAAACAACTCCGAGTCGTTGTCCTATGCACGCTCCATCCAGCTACTGCTTGTCGACCAATGTGACTTCACCAGTGCCTCCCAGCCAACGCTAGGGGTACTCTTCTTCCCCCTCGAGCTAGAAAGGGGCCACGCCCACTAAAACAAGGAACAACTATCACCCATCTCACCTCGCAAGATCAAGCTACCACTTGTTACTCGAGATGGGTATCCCAACTCCCACAAGATAAGTCAGTCAAGACAAAAAATTTGTAGAGGTTTTAAGTGATTTTTCCCCTAAATTATCATTTAATTTCTTTTTCATTATTTTAATCAGCATAAAACCTCCCCCATACACATGTCACCCATCCCCCTAGTTGCACCAGAAAATAAATTCATTATTTATTTAATTAATCCTATTTCCCTGACCCACCAAAAAACATTCCTAAAAATGCTCCTTGGTGTCCCAAAATTCCCTTACACATTTTAAATGACTTACGCCTTTACTAAATTCCTAGTTGAGTTCATAATTAGAAAGTTCTTAAAGGCAAGATTCCTTATTAAGTTAGACATTCTACTTTTTCCTTACGTTTCCCTTTTTCTTTATGTTTCCCCCTTTTTCCCTTAGTTTCCTATTTCTTTTAAGTTTCCCTCTTTTCCCTTTTTAACTAAAAATCCAATTAGTAAGTGTAGAAAAACCACCTTTTACCCCTTTTTCTTTTTAATTAATAAAATTTAATTAGCATATGTAAATGAAACAATCATTTCCATTTTAAATTTTTAATCCCCCAATAGAATTTTTTATTTTAATAAATTAATTGAATTTCTTACCCCCTTCTTGTCACATGTTTAATTATGATTTTATTTTGATCACAAGTGTCACTTAGACCTAGATTTTAATTTCACTAGGCTGGGTGACATTTTTATTAGGGAAAAAAAATGTTTTTAAAACTTACTTCATACATCATTCGTTACATCATTCGTTCTAATGACATCTAGGTTTATTCACTTACCAGTTAAAAACACGACGTGCCCTTCAGGACACACTAGGTTCTCCAAAGGTGCCACTCACCACTTTTCATTTTCCTTGCGTGACGTGCCCTTCAGGACGCACTACGAGCTCTAAGGGTGCCACTCACCTCTTTCCATTTTCCTTGCGCGACGTGCCCTTCAGGACGCACTACTTGCTCCAAGGGTGCCACTCGCCTCTTGACTGACCTGGTAGACATCAAAAACCCTTGGAGTCAATACTTCGTCAGGTGATCTTGTGGGAGACTAAGGGCCTCTAAGGAATAAGGCCCCTGCCTTATTGCATGCCCCTTAAAATCATCATGAGTGACTGTCGCAATCCACCCTCATGACATCATGGGTCTTCTTGAACTAGGTAATCGTTAACCTATAGTTCGATCCACAGGGGGAGAGCTAGTAGGCTGTGGCAGGGCTGTTGTCCACACCTCTCCCTCAACATCTCTGGTTGTCATGCATGACCCCTCTACTCCACATGTGAGTCTGGTCGGAAAGCTATCATCATCTTGCATCATTAAAAAATCATGTCAGAAATAATAATCAATCATCATAACATCTAATTAGATGTACATAAGTCATATATACAACAATCAAGCCCTAATAGTCCACTCCCTGACTCAATCTGGAGTCCAAGTGGTTTCATCGATGCCTCTGCATCCTCGAGGTCCAAAGTCCTGCACACTAGGAGAACCCAATCAATAACACCTGTCTATGTAAGCACACAAAATAGCATATCCATAATTCCTCATAAGCATAATCAAAGGACCAATAGTATAACAATCTGGATCACTTGCAAGAAAGTGTCCTCAAAGAATAAGTTTTCTCAGTGCACGTAAGAGCGGGATGTTACATACACCCCCTCTTGGTCTAAACTTCGTCCCAAAGTTTCACAGTATATAAGTGCTGAAATAATGTGTATCACAGTATCATAAGTCTATCTATCAAAAAAAATGGAAACTGTTGGCGCATATCATATGCGTCCTCCCAGGTCGTCGAGTGCGGACTATAGTTGTCCCACAGGACCTTGACCTATTCTACTGTTTGACGTTGTAGATTTCGAATGCAATAGTCCAAGATGTGGATTTTCTCAGTTGTGAGCACAACCTCTTCTGATACCTGTAAGTTACTCAAGTCAAACATGTGTAGGATCACTAACATAAGGTCTCAAACAGAGACGTGAAAGACATTGTGCATACGCCTCAAAGAATCAGGAAAGGCTAGTTGATAGGCCACAAGCCCCTTCCTTTCCACAATCTTGAAAGGTCCCATGAACCTAGGAGAGAGTTTATCTCCCTTTCCAAACTTGATCAAACTCTTATGCATTTTTACCCGCAAGAAGACTCGATTTCCAACTTCGTAACTATGATTGACACGGTGTGCATCGACATAACTCTTTTGTCGATCCTGCACTTCTTTGATCCTTTGTCTTATTGTTTTCATTTGATATTCCATTTCTTGGATCTCTTCTAGTCCCACCAGGACCCTATCCTCACGCCGATCCCAACTCAAAGGCGTCTGACACGGTCACCCATAAAGAAACTTGAAATACACCATCTTAATGGTGCTTTGGTAACTGTTGTTATATGTGAATTCTACCAGTGGAAAGAATTCTTCCCAATGCTTATGTTGGTCCATCACGTACATGCACAACATGTCCTCTAGTATTTGGTTTGTTCGTTTGGTATTCCCATCTGTCTTCGGGTGATACGCAGTACTAAAGTTAAGTTGGGTTCCCAATGCCTCTTGGAAACTAGTCCAAATTGTCCAGTAAACATCGATCCTCGATCAGATATAATCCTCTTAAGCACGTCATGCAGCCTTACAATATCACCGAGTAAAATCTATCTATTCTAGGTGACTGATACATTGTATGCACAAGAAAAAATGAACACTCTTCATCAAAGTGTCGAATACCACACAAATTGAGTCGTGTCTCCTTGCCATCAGTGGCAATCCAACAATGAAATCCATCGAAATGACCTCCCATTTCAATTCCGAAATAACGTGTGGTTGTAGTAATATTGTTGGATGTTTATGTTCATCCTTCACCCGCTGACATTCTAAACATTTGGCCATGTAGTTGATTATGTCTGCCTTCATTCATTTCCAGAAGAATAAGGGTTTAAGGTCTGCCCTCAAATTCGTGACTCTCAGGTAAGCCCTGTACACTTCTCTCTGAGCTTCATTTAGGATCAAGCTCCTCAAATTGTCATTCGGTGGTATGTAAATTTGATTTTTAAATCTCAATAATCCATCGTCGTCCAACATAAATCCTTCAAATATCGGTACCATCATGTTTTTTGTCCAATAAAATCCTTGACCTCTTTGTACCAGTCATCGTCGCACTGTAAAGTTAGAATCCTTTCAAGTAGATTCATCTAAAGAGGCATCACCGAAAACATGTGCAGTCTCTGACTCAACACATCAGCCACTCGGTTCACTGTTCCCTTTATGTAAGAAATCTTGACCAACGTCATTGTCGCGCGTTCAAGTCACTTTGTGTAAAGATGTGTTGTAGTCCACATTGGTCCATTTTTAGTTCGAATTTCCATTCAATAAGGTAGTGTCTCCAAATTCTCAGGGCATAAGCAATGTCTAAGAACTCCAAAACGTGCGTCGCATAGTTCTCCTCATTCCTTCTCAACGTTCTCGAGTTGTAAGAGATCACTCGATCGTCTTGCATCAAGAATCTGCCTAAGACTTCCTTGGATGTGTTAGTGCATACAAAGAAGTCTGCATCCATGTCAGGGACCTAGTAATGGCGTTGTCGTCAATAGCTCCTTGAGCCTTCGAAATGATTCCACGCATTTCTTGGTCCAAACAAACTTCTTGTTCTTCTTCTGCAATTCCGCAATCAAATTTTCTATCTTAGAAAAACCCCCGAACAATCGTCGATAGTATTCTGATAAACCCATGAAGCTACGCACTTCCAGGACATTCGTTGGCACACACCATTCCATAATAGCCTCGACCCTTTCTAGATCCACATCAATACCTTTGCCAGAAATGACATGCCCTAAGTAGTGAATCTTTGATTGATAAAACGAGCATTTAGACAATTTCCCATACAATTTTTTCTCTTGCGGACACTTTAGTACCAAGCGCAATTTCTCATCATGCTATTCCAACATCCGAGAGTAATCAAAAATATCGCCAATGAATACTTGGAGGAACTTGTCCAAGTATTCGTGTAACACCCCATTCATCAAACTCATAAATACCCCAGGGGCATTTGTCAGTCTAAAAGATAAAACAATAAACGTGTAAAGTCCAAAGCTCATCTTAAAGGCAGTCTTAGGGAAATCATCTTCCCTGATCCATAACTGGTGATACCCTGATCTCAAGTCGATCTTTGAAAACATCATCGCACCGTTCATCTAATCAAACAGATCATCAATCCTTGGCAACCGATACTGATTCTTGATCATTTCCTTGTTCAATTGATAGTATTCAATGCAGAGTCTCCATGAGCCATCCTTCTTTCATATGAAATTAATAGGCACACCCCATGGTGACACACTGAGACGTATAAGTCACAGGTCCAACAACTCCTTTAGTTGCATTCTCAACTCCTATAAATCTGGAGTCAACATCCGATAAGGTGTTCTTGCTATCGGTTCAGTCTCAGGTTTTAGGTCTATGGTAAATTCCAATTACCTCTCCGACGGCATCTCAAGTAACTCCTTAGGAGAGATGTCTGCAAAATCTCACCTCCATAAGGTGTTCTACACCTTCCGCTACTCCCTTCTTGTTTAATGCAAGGATCACATAAATATTACATCCCTTGCGCATGCTCTTTCGTACTTTTAAGGAAGAGATGAACCTTAGGGAAACTCCATGATTCTGACCTACAATCACATGTCTTTGTCCCTCGTCATTGAATAAGCTCAACCGTTTTGTCTTACAGTTGAGTATCGCCTCATGGGATTCCAACCAATCCATACCGATCATGACGTCATAAGATCATAAGATCATGACGTACAGGTTAGCGTTGATGACAAACTCTCCCAGGTTAAGGCTACAACCCATAAATTCCCAACAACCTTATGTTTGGCTCCCGAATCCATCTCTACAAAGATAAACTCATCCTGTTCTACTACCTTTACCTTAAATTCCTTTTAGCGCAGCACCAGAAATAAAACTTTCGGTAGAACTTGGATCTATCCAAAATACTAAGGGTCTTGTTAGCGATGGTATCTGATGTCTTGGGCACATTTGACTGGTGCTCTTCCTAGCGGTTATTCAACGTTGCATGAATCCAATGGGCCTTGCCCAAATATCCCACGGTAGGGAGTCTGGCTGATCTAGATGCTCTAGTCCTCTACACTGGACAGTTATGATGGTAATGCGTCTCCCCACATTCCAACACACTTTCTTCAGTCCAACAATCCTAGTACCTGAAGTAGAAGCTGAATCCTAACATTGAGGCCAAACACAAACTTGTTGACCTTAAGTTTCTTGGTAATTTGGTGCAGAGCCTATCGAAGCAACTCCAAAAATGGGCCTCGTACTTGGGCACTGTACGGTCGCCCTGTCGCAAGGCATTGAATTCCTTGAGTTGGCGCTCAATGAATTCCTTCGATAGATACCTCTCTTGGAATCATTCCTTGAGCAGTTCCCACGACATGTCTTCGATGACCATATTCAAATGTGGCAGGAGCATCTTCTGCCATAGAAGAGAGCTCCCCTTCAATTAAAATACCACCATGTGGACCTTCATGCTGGAGGTCATAATCATGAAGTATGAAGCACATTGCCTTGATCTACTGCCATGCCTTGATGACGCAACCATCTACATCACTCGTGGACTCGAGAACTCATCTCTCTCGAGTTCTCGAAGGATGCTAATGGTACTAGTTGAGTGCGTTGTGGACCCTTAGGGGTACAAGAGCCTTGGCATCATCTCAGTACAAATGGTGAATCAAGGCCTCTGACAATTTTTGGAAGGACCTTGTCAGACCATCATCATCCCTTAAAACAATTGAATCCATCCCAAGGGCTTGTTCCTCTCCTTGGGGTTTACACTCTGAGGGTGCAAGAAATTCTAGAGGCGTCACACCTCCTTCCACGACACCACGTTTCGAACCTCTGCAGCGTCCTCTAATCAAGATCACCACATGGACATGTTAAAGTTTCTAAATAGTTCTAGGTTAATAGTCAAGGGTTTACTGTAGTGGAAAACCTGGCGATCCACAGTCGCAGGGTTGAACCCATTCTGATACCATCTATAACGTACCCAATCATTACGACTACCAGCGACGCAAAAACTGAAATTCATTTTTTAAAATTAATAAATAAATAGTCCTTCTAATTGGCATCTTCGGCTCCCTTCCAATACGGAAGCATCAATAACAATCAACAAACTCGCTAAAAATAATTGCTCCTATTGTATATCTAGAATGGATGGAATGGCCTATACTTATGCCTTGACTGTTAACTCTAGTACTTTAAAAAATGATACAAAATTAAGATGTGGCATAGCTTCATATCAGATACAACCTAATCTCTTGAACATTTAAAAGTTTTAAATTAGAAAAACATACTTTGACAGCCTAATAATTTGAACATTTAAAAGTTTTTGATTTTGAGAGACATACTTTGCATCAACTCTTTCATATTTCATTACCGTGACATACATGCAAGTTGCAACTATGGTAAATGTTTTCACACACGACAAACTTATTAAAACCAATATACAAGCATGTAGCGGATATTAATATCTCATTGTATCATATTTTCAAGAGTAGTAGAAGGGTATTGAGAAAAATTATTTCAAAATATTTTTTGCAATGTACTAAAATATGATTTTGCCAGCTCTAAAACTTACCACTAATGAAGAAAATATCTATCTCCTAGATGGCACCAAAAATTATACCAAATAAATAGTAATATCTAATCCTATTGGATGTGAACGTCATCAAATAATCAGCTTGAGTATTAAGCTGGCTATATGATTCTGGTCATTTTGGTTTGCTTGGGATAACTGATTTTGTCTTCTCCAAAACATGTGAAGTCAACTTTAGAAATACGTCCAATAATCTCATGTTCTCGGGAAATTTGCAAAATATAATACTAGTTAGAAAAGGTTTGTGAATAAAGATCACTTCCAAGACAAATATCAACAATCAAATGTAGTTTAATCTTTCAAAAGGCACATTGTCAATATTGTGTATGTGAATAAGATGCAAATAGTAATTATTCTTGTTGTACGTGATTCAATTCATTTACAGATATTAATTCCTTAATAGCTCAAGTAAAATTTTATCAGAGAACATAATTCATTGTCAGTAAAACACAGTGAAGGTAAACATTGTCTGGGTACTAGAAACATTGTCTAATTCGTTGTCTATAAAATATGCGATATTTTTGTATTAAATGTCAATCTGAATGATGTATAGAATAGAAATAAGGATAAGAATGTAGTTTATTGGGCGAAAAGAAATATTGTTTACTGAAAACCATAGATAAACTAGCAACAGTACAGTCACTGTCAATTAAATGATGTGTAAACACTACAACCATCTATTAAGCATGATATAGCTGGCATGTATATGATAAATTTGATATAATTTAAATACCAATATAATAGCACTGTCATATAAACAACTCATAAAGAAGTTGTCTATTCCATTCCATAAAAACGCAGACATTTAATTCCAGACTGACTATTAAAACACAGGCTATCTATTAAAAACACAGGTTGTCTATAAAAACGCATACATTCAATTCCATATATAAAAACGCAGGTGTATATAAATGTTGTCACCTATGATTCAATATGCTATTAATCGTTGTCCAATTCTATTAATAAATTCGTTGTCTTCGAAACATGATTGACCATATAAAAAATAATTTAGACAGAGGTTAGATATGTATGTCCATCATGATATAATATCACTATCTTTGATTATGCATAATACATGTAAAAAAAATTGTTGTCAAATGTAATGCTTATTAATTACTCAATCCACAATGCTATTTATTACCCACATACGGTTAATCTTTCATTCAGTATATATTAAACACAATTAGATAGTAATCGTTGTCACTGTCAATTAAATGTTAAAAACACAGGTGTAACAATAACGAATTTGCTGGCATTCGGGGTTCATAAAACCAAAAACGCAATTGGTTCATGGGTGAGTACAGAGCTGGGTGAATCGCAGACAAATAAAATGGTAACTTGCAGTCAATAAGGTAATATTTTTCTCAATAAAAACGTTGTATAAGGGTTACAAAAATCTCTGTGTAAGAAGGACGAAATCGTCGTGCAAAGGACAAATTATTTGTGCAATGGAAGGATGAAATTGTTGATACTGAGAGGAGGGTGAATCAGTATCAAGTACAATTTAAAACCTTTTTCAATTTATACTTAAACCATTCAACTATATCCAATGAGCAATGAACAATAGTATATAAAGTTACACCAATACACCATGCACAATATATGAGAAATAATCAATAGTTATTGTTCAAGGGAAGTAATGACTTCCAAAGGTAACTACAGCTTCCAAATGTAAAGGGGGGGATAAACCTACAAGAGGAAGATTCAATCCTCCAATATCAAGAGAGAGTTGAACTCTCCATCCTTACCCCTTCCTTCCACCCAAGAATATATCAGAGATAATAAAACTTTACGTTAAATCATCACCATCAACCAATCATCACATAGAACCTGATAATGCTTCCTGAGACTTCTTAAATCTCTACAATTCTTCAATTCTTGGAGTAATCTGATCCTGTAGATAATATTACTCAATGTATTCTCTGAAACTCCTCCAGTTTTCACTCCTTGAATCCTCCCCAAAAAGAGGTTATAGAAAGAATGGTAGACTTTATTCAATTCTGGTCTATTCAGGAGAGTGAACTTGCAAAGAATGTCCCGCGCTCAATAATTAACATCTAATTCTGAAACTTAGACAAAAGAAACTACAGTCCGTACTTTTTACAATTAAATTTGTCTTGCTTCATTTGGATTCTTGATGAAGAAGTTATGACTGTTTTACCCGGAACACTTGTTTATTGACTAGCTTCAGGACTGGTCATAAACCCTATATTCCACAGAGTGTATCTCCATAATTATAGTGAATCAAGATTTGAAATTTTTACCAGCGGTACCTTGATATGTCTTTTTACTACCATAGAGATTTCACCATCTGAATCGTTCTAGAAAAAAATTTATAGC
>ML796987.1:628297-655369 GCA_009831015.1 Picea engelmannii
TTCTTCTTTGCATTCTTTAGCGACTAATTCTATTCGACAATTTTCATTGTGTGGAATTTCTTTCCTTTTCCATGTTGTAGTTGGTATGCAAACATTTGGCATATGATTATCTTCCTTCATCTCTCTACAATCTCGTGCTTTGTAACCAAGATTATTGCACTTGTAACATACAATATTTTGATCCATTAATGGGTCAAATGGATTATAATTTCTGTTGAAAGGTCTACGAACATTTTCATATCTACTATTTTCACCATTCCTGTAGATTGCATAGTTATTCCTTTCATTGATTCTACAATTGATTGCCTTGTGTCCAAAATTTCCACAAGTATAATAATGTCCAAGAAAGAAATTTTGATACTTGGGCGTAAGTGATCTTATTTTTGGTGTGGTCCATTTGGGTTCACAATATATTCTTCTGTAGTTTCCTTCATAATGATTGCTTTCATACCTGATGGGAGAGGATCTTCTTGATGTCTCATTCCTTCTGAATTCTAGTTTTCTATCCTATTGTTCAACTTCTTCTGGAGTGTTGGTTTCATCATTTTCAACTTCCTTCTCTTGTTTTGTTGTCTTCAAATTGTCATTGTATCCTAGTCCTATCTTGTCGTTTGGAGATCTTTGACTGCTAAGGATCTCATCTATTTTCAGTGCTTTTTTTGAACTTCTTCAACTCTTTTGTTGTCAATAGTAGCTCCCCTTTTGTGTGATCCAATTATTCTTTCAATTTCTCATAATCTTCTAATTGTTCCTTCAAGCTATTCATGGTCTTTTCAAGATTGTAATTCTCTTCTTCACAACTACTCAATTCACCTTTTAGTATTATGTTTGTGTTTCTAAGCTTGCTATTTTCAGTTTCAACATGCTTCAACTTTTCAAGATTCTCATCTTCTTGTTCACTCTCTGCATTGTCTTTGTATCCCCAAAAGGAATCAAGGTTGGTTTCTTCATCTAAATCTTCTGCACAAATGATTTCTTCTTCTTTAGAATTCTTATGATCAACATCCTGGGTTTCTTGGGTTATGAAGATGACTTCTCCTCCATCATTATCTTCTTCATCACTCTCATCTGAGGAGATGTCATCATCCTTGGAGTAGAAGCTCTTTTTATTGTTGAGACTTCTCTTTTTATAGTAACAGTTTTCAACAATATGTCTTATTCTACCACAATTAAAGCATTTGAGAGGAGACTTACCTTTGTATCTTCCACTTCCTTTCTAGAACCTTCTTATGAAATTTGCTATTTCTTCATCAAGGTCGTTATCCTTGTATTTTGTCTTCTTTATGGCTTTAAAGGCTGATTCATTGTTTGTCTGGTCACTTTCTGTACCTGTTCTCATTTCATATGCCATAAGATTCCCATGTGATTCATCCATTATCATTTTGGTCAAGTCCCTAGTTTCTTCAATGGCAGATACCTTAGCATCATACTTCAAGAGAAGATATCTCAACACCTTTTGTACAACCAACGATTCATCAATCTCTTCACCTAATCCTATGATAGCATTAACAACTTCATCAACTCTAAGAATATAGGTTGCAATATCTTCCTTTTCATTCATCTTAAAATTTTCAAATTCTTCTCTATGTCGTTGAAGCTCGACCTGCTTAACTTTTGAATCACCTTCATAGATATTCTTGAGTTTGTCCCATACCTCTTTAGCGGTGTTGTATCCCATCACTTTTCTAGAAATGGTCGGTGCTAATGCTGCTAGAATAACATGTCTGGCTTTTGAATTAGAACTCATAAGCTTCTTCTCATTTGGAACGGTTGGAGCATTATTTGGGATTACATAGCCATTTACAACTGAGTACCAAATGTCTACTCCCAAATTCGTTAGGTAAGTTTTCACTCTATCACTCCAGTATGCATGATTTCTTCCATCAAATTTTTGAATCCCATTTGAAATGTGCTCATGGTCATCCATCTTTTCTCAGGATTTTCCTTCCAGTGGTTAAATTGTTTTGAAGGCAACCTACTCTGATACCAATTGTTGATACTGAGAGGGGGGTGAATCAATATCAAGTACAATTTAAAACATTTTTCAATTCATACTTAAACCATTCAACTATATCCAATGAGCAATGAACAATAGTATATAAAGTTACACCAATACACCACAATACACCATGCACAATATATGAGAAATAATCAATAGTTATTGTTCAAGGGAAGTAATGAATTCCAAAGGTAGCTACAGCTTCCAAATGTAAAGGGAGGGATAAACCTCCAAGAGAAAGATACAATCCTCCAATATCAAGAGAGAGTTGAACTCTCCATCCTTTCCCCTTCCTTCCACCCAAGAATATATGAGAGATAATAAAACATTACATTAAATCATCACCATCAACCAATCATCACATAGAACCTGATAATGCTTCCTGAGACTTCTTCAATTTATGAAATTCTTCAATTATTGGAGTACTCTGATCCTGTAGATAATATTACTCAATGTATTCTCTAAAACTCCTCCAATTTTCACTCTTTGAATCCTCCCCAAAAAGAGGTTATAGAAAGAATGGTAGACTTTATTCAATTATGGTCTATTTAGGAGAGTGAACTTGCACAGAATTCCCCGCGCTCAATAATTAACATCTAATTCTGAAAATAACACACTAGAAACTAAAGTCTGTATTATTTCAAATGAAATTTGTCCCACTTCATTTGGATTCTCTATGAATAAGTTATGTCTGGTTTACCCGGAATACCTGTTTATTGACTAGCTTTAGGACTGGTCACAAACCCTATCTTCCACAAAGCGTATCTCCATAATTATAGTGAATCAAGAGCTGAAATTTTTACCAGAGGTACCTTGATATGTCTTCTCAATACCATAGTGATTTCACCATCTGAATCATTCTAGAAAAAAATTTATAGCAAAAATGGTAAGATGGATTGAAAATAACATACCTTTGACATCACCAAAAGACTTCATCCTCCCTTGAAATCCGGCCTTCTTTTCTTCTTATTTCCTCTGAAATTTGACTTGTATCAAATGAATGTATAATGATGTTTATTTATACCATTTATGTCACTTCCTTTTAACATTAGGGCCGACCTGACACTTTCTTATGTTGTAATTATTTTCTTTAATTATCTTCAGGGCCTACATGTACTCCCTTCTTCAATTCACTTTGTCCTCTTCAAAAATTCATTTCTCCTCAACCATGAGGATCCACGTGATGTGCCACATACCACCAGAAACAACATTATGTATACTATCCATTCATGGGTGTTGTATATGCATGTTCATTGTCCTTTATGTCCAAATACCTTTATCAATCTTGTGGTCCAAAACCCATGACTAGGGTTGACATCAATGACAACAACCAATCTTCCAATAATCGATGTGCAAAGAGGACGAAATCATTATGCAATAGAAGCATGAAATCGTTTTGTAATAGAAGTATGAAATCACTATGCAAGGAAGCATGAAATGGTGGAGGAAAAAAAACATCGAAACACAGCACAAAGGGGCATCAAAGGCAATAAAAACAACACAAAATTGCAGTCCAAATAGCATGTATAGTCACAGTAATTATATAAATTAAAAGTTGTCAACAAATATTCAATCGTAGACACAGTAAATTTGCATACACAACATAAATAAGTGAAAACATTAACATATTAAAACGTTGAGATTTACCGATTAAGGCGTTGGGATTCATCAATCTAAACATAGAGTTTTACCAACCAAAACACAAAAGAAATCAATCCCAAGAGGCCACAGGGCCAGGAGCGTAGACTTGAAACCCTAAAATTATGTGGGGAAGAATGTTAGAAAACATTAGAGGTGGGAAAAAAATTAGAAAGGGTGACAATAAATGTTATTGCCCTTGCAAAACTTGTTGTACTAGATGTCTTGAAAGATTTTTAATAGCAACGGCTAAAAAACATTGTAGAAAATATGGTCACATGGACAGGGGAAATGTTTATCGTCCCATGGTAATGATTTATATATATATATTCATTATCTGTTTTAATATTGATTGTATTCTCAAACTTTTATACTGTTTTGTATATGCACTATTTTTTCATGATTGTTTGTAATTATAAAGTTAGATTTTCCCCCTAGATTTTTGTAGAAAGCACCAAGTAGTAGCAGAAATGATGTTGTACAAGATGAGGAACATGAAGCAAATAATGAAGATCAAGTTAATGATCCCATGGAATTAGATGACAATAATAACATAGTTCAAGATGATGGGAAAAATCAAATGATCCAATACTTATTTGGTCATCAAGATGAGGATCATGGGGACAATAGTGATAGTATTTATGATGAACCTCTGCTTGAAAAGGAAAATAAACGACTTTATAAAGGCTCAGGAGAAAATATTCTCTCCACTACATTGTTGTTGGTGAACTTAAAGGTTACGAATAATTTGTCGAACACTTTTATTACATAGATCCTAAGGTATGTAATATGTTTCATCACATATACATAAATTTTGAATTTTTCCTCTTTTTTTTAGTGTTAGTTAATGTGTAAAATAAAAATGCAATATTTACAATTACTATTCTTTGCATTAACTAGTTATTTTTTATGTTTTAGATTGTTAGGTTAATTTCTATTACCCTCGTCAAATATTTGACCTCGCGCATATCAAGATTTACATGCCACTATGAAAGATATTGGAATGGAGTATCAAAGTATAGATGCATTTCCTAATGATCATATTATATATTATGGACAAAATGTGTCGAAAAAAAAAATCTCGGTATGTGGTATTAGTAGATATCGAACTAATCAAGTAACAAAAATGGTGCCTTGAAAGGATTTCCGACATATTCCCATAATTCCATGTTTGCAGCAACTGTTGAGGTGCCAAAGAATAGCACAATTTATGTGTTACCATGGACTAAATAGAATTGAAGATGAAGTTCTTAGAATGCCTGCAGATGGTTATGCATTTAAGGAAATTGCTGCAAAATGGATAGAATTTATAGATGAACCTCGTAATGTTAGGCTTTCATTGGCAACTGACGATGTTAATCCATTTGGAGAGATTTTGTCTATTTACTCAGTGTGGCCTACTTTTGTTATCAACAATAACATTACTCATTGGATGTCAATAAATAGGGAGCACATAATGTTGACAATGATTGTTCCACGTATTTGTTTACATTAATTTTTCGAATGTAAATTTTTCATTTTTTTTTTTTGCATAATATCTTTTATTTATTTATTTACGTATATATACATACCATAGTAGTATTTTCGTGTAATTTCAAACAATTAGGTAAGTACCAAGTTAAAGATATGAATGTGTATATTGAGCCTCTTATCGATGAGCTACTAAATTTATGGGAGGGCATCACTATGTATGACATTTGTAAACGAATTGGGCAGAAGAGATTTCAATGCCATGGAATACTTTTATGGACAATTCATGATGCCCCAGTACTAACACATTTTTGTGGTATGTAACATTCCATATTGCAAGATTGAATATTACATAATTAATTGAATATATCATGCATGATTTTTAAACAATCCTTTCGTGTATTAATAATTCGCATTAATCCATCTGTTGCAGGTCTTCAAACAAAGGGTAAATTTGCATGTCCATTTGTGGTCCTAATATGAAATATCGTCGGTCAAAACATTTAGGAAAGGAGGTGTTTGATGAGTATAGACACTTCCTCTCTAAGAACCATAAGTATCGTACTACTCAGAAATATATTTTCAATGGGAAACAAGAGATTGGACTAAAACCACAAAGAATGACACCTCTCATATGGAAGTTGGCATATGAAAAAATTAATCCTCGAGGTATGCATTTTGTTTATCTATCGTAAATGTAATCATGTTTTGAAATTTTATTTTAATTATTCAATTTATTTTACCACATTTGATAAATAGTGTTTTGATTTTTTTTTATGCTTCATCAATGTCGTCATCGTGAAGGTAGTAATAATGGGCTTCCGCGAGGAATGAAATGTTATCCCACTCAATTAATGAGGTTTCCTTACTATGAGGAGCTAAAAATAGTTCATTTGTTTGATACAATGCATATTGGGAAGAATGTGACAAAAACATTACGGAGAATCATAGATGGCAAGAGGGATAAAGAAAAAATTGTCAAATTTTGTAATGACATTCATGAATCCAATCACGCAATGCAAAGTGTGATCCAATCAAATAGCGATGGAGACCAAAATAACCTTCCATGGTTATTAACAGAGAAGCAAATCAATGGTCTAAAATAGGTCATTCAAAGAATTAAATTTCCCACATTTTTTTGTTCAAACATAAAGAATATCTTAACGAAGAAGGTGAATTTGGTGGGGTAAAAACACATGATTGGCATACCTTCATTAAGGTAATTAATAATTTTAGTATTCATATTTATATATTGGTCATATACATTTTTTGAGATTTTTTTTTTCTAGTTTTGAAACAAGTAACGATTCATTTTTATTGTACAGTATGGTCTACCTCTATCTCGAATTTGACAACATCAAACAAGTTATATATGATCTTGGAAAATACATGATGTAAGTAGCTGCAATATATATGCAAAAAAAAATTAATTTTTTTGTTGTACTTAAAGACACATGTTTTACTTGTAATGTAATATGTATTATGTTTTGTTGAAACATGTTATTTTCTTGCATCATGATCTATAGATGGTTGTCAATGAAATAAATCCATGAAGATGATATAAAGTATTAGAAGAGAGAAATTCCTCGACTAATGTGTGAAATGAAAAAGTATCTACCTCGAACATTTTTCAATGCACAAGAACACTACCTCATACAATAAGTTGAGGAGATTGAAATGTGTGGACCTGTACACACAAGGTCAATGTGGATGATGGAGAGGCACTTGAAATCATTGAAGGCTTGGGTTAGACAATGAGCATGTCCTAAGGGTTCTATGGTGGAGGGATATATGGTATATGAATCCATGGTGTATATTAGTCAATATCTTCCCAAATTAGCAGTGCAAGCTATGCCTGCAGTGGATTGCATTTGGGATGCGAACTCCATCAAAAAATTTGAAGGGCAAAAATGGTTGGGGAAAGGTACAATGAAGAAAGTGAGAAGTAATATTTAAATTGTAGATATTTGTAATAAATATAAATTTTCATTTTTTTTTGTATATGATCATACTCATTTAATATTTATTCTTTCATCATTTATTAATATTTATCATGGTTATAACTAATATTTAATATTGGTGAATTGTGATGTTTTGATTGGTCAGTTGCTCAAGATTGGGATGCACTACATTTATACATTGCAAACAATCTTGAATGGATGAAGGTATGGATTGATAGATGTAAACAACGTCATGGCGGTAGGTTATCATGGAAATAACTGTCTGAATTGGTTAGAGAAGGTCTTGGTAATGGAGATTCTGACGTTACGTAGAGGGAAATAGATTTATCATATTGTTTGAAATATGGAAAGGAAAGAAAATTCACCCGTTTTATTCAGTTATTTTTATATTATATTAATGTGACTGTAGGTGTTTTTTTTTCATATTATACTTTCCAAGTTATATAAATTTGTTTATTATTAATTGACAATGCATATTTTACATGTCTATCATATTGCAGTTGAAACACCACAAGGCTATGTGGGGCAATGGTCGTAAATTTCTCATCAAACAATTGGATGAAACCAGGAAAACTTCTGATAGTGAGATAACTGCAGTATTCCAGGTCACTAATGTTTCCTCTAGGAGTGACAGGTGTCCTCGAGAATATGAAAATAGATACTATGGTTTTTTTAATGATATAATTGAGTTTGACTTTAATTCCTTCAAATTAGTTTTTTTCAATGGTATAGGTTACAAATGCATGAACATGATGAGGAAAGAACTGTTATTCAACATGCTAACGAATTTCCAATGATTAAAACAATGGTTTTTGAAAAAGAAAATGACCACTATGTTTTTCCAAGTTAATGTGAACAAGTCTTTTACTCAAAGGTTCCAGGTAAGAGGGATTGGTCATTTGTTGTTAGATATGATCCAAGAGGAAGGCCAATAAAGTATATTGTAGATGAAGAAGATGATATTGAAGAAGAAGATGGTGTAGAGTTAGAGTAGGAAGAATATGGTTCGACAGATGAAGAAGACGGAGAAGATGAACTAGACATAGGAGACAATGCACCAGTTCTTGATGATGATATCGATGGAGATATGCTCGAAGATTACTTTGATGATGATGATGATATCATCAATCCTTTTAACATTGTTTCTAAATCGGATGTCGATACGAATGTCGAGTTGATGATCAAGAAAATGATACAAAAGAAGGATGATACAAATGTTGCGTTGGGCGATGAGGTACGTAAATAAATATTTTAATTTGTATGAATTATTCTCTTCAAATAATTTTTTATGTGGTTTAATTACATGTTTTTAAGTTTTATTTCATTTTCGTTTTGGTAGTTTCTATGCAGGATTACTATGTTTCTTTTGTTTATTTTCTATTTTATAGATTGGGTATTGGGGAATTGAGAGTGATGTGAGGGAGGGGAGGGGGCATATGAGCTTCCAACTTCACATGGTTGGCCTTGTTTAGTAGAGATTAAATTGTTCTCGAAATCAAAAGAAGTTCATTCATTCATCTTTATACTCAAATATCACTCACAGACCCACTCTATATATTGACCCATGAGATTTCATATTTAATTAATGATTTTGTACTAATATTAATCTTTATGGAGCAAAATAGTACTTAGATGAGATAAAAAACAAAGACATAAAATAACTTGAAGCTTGTGCAATTAATAAATTACTTCTTTTATCAACGTTATTGCGACATGCCCTTACAGTACTAGTAGATGCAGGGATGTGCATCTCGGTCATATTTTAAAGGAAACAACTAAAATACATTGTACTAGGGATAGATCAGTACATGACGGGAAACAATAACCTGTGAATGGGGCCAACATTGAAATTCTTTCAAAATGTTTCTGTATGCACTGAAATTTGACATGGATAGACTGTGTGCATGCCTTGACGATATGGAAGGGTTTCCAGACTCAAATATTACTCACACACCCACTCTAAATATTGACCCATCTCATCCTTGTTTTGTTTTAATTTTCTCAGTCAAATTTTAAAGGAAACAACTATTAAAAAACATTGTACTAGGGCTAGAGTACATGATGGGAAATAGTACTAACCTGTGAATGGGGCCAACGTTGAATTTTTTTCAAAATGTTTATGTATGCACCGAAATTTGAATGGATAGACTGTTCACATGCCTTGACGATATGGGAGGGTTTCCAAACTCAAATATTACTCACACACCCACTCTTTATATTCATCGTCCGTGTCATTCAAAATCAACGTCATGACAATTAGGCCCATGATTTTGGTCGTGGCGAGAAGAAGGTGATATATGAGATTTCGTATTTAAATAATGATTTTGTAATAATATTAATATTTATGGAGAAAAAGAGTACTTAGATGAGAGAAAAATATGAAGACATAAAATAACTTGAAGCTTTTCATGTGATTAATCAAGTACTTATTTTATCAACGCGGTTATTGCACCATGCCCTTGCAGTACTAGTAGATGCGGGGACATGTATCTCGGTCATATTTTAAAGGAAACAACTAAAAGACATTGTACTAGGGTTATATTAGTACATGATGGGCAATAATAACTTGTGAATGGGGCCAACGCTAAAAATATTTCAAAATGTTTTTGTATGCACTAAAATTTGACATGGATAGACTGTTTGCATGCCTTGACAATATGGAAAGGTTTCCATACTCAAATATTACTCACACAACCACTCTATATATCGACCCATCTCATCCTCATTTTTTTTTAATTTTCTCGGTCGAATTTTAAAGGAAACAACTATTAAAATATATTGTACTAGGGATAAAGTACATGATGGGAAACAATACTGACCTGTGAATGGGGTCGACGTTGAAATTGTTTCAAAATGTTTTTGTATGCATCGAAATTTGACATGGATAGACTGTTCACATGCCTTAATGATATGGGAGGGTTTATAGACTCAAAGATCACTCACACACCCACTCTTTATATTCATCGGTCGTGGCATTCAAAACCAACATCATGCCAATTAGGCCCATGATTTTGGTTGTGGTGAGAAGAAGGCGATAGATGAGATTCTGTATTTAAACAATTATTTCATACTAATATTAATATTTATGGAGAAAAAGAGTACTTAGATGAGAGAAAAATACAAAGACATAAAATAACTTGAAGCTTGTCATGCAATTAATAAAGTACTTATTTTATCAACGCAGTTATTATGCCATGCCCTTGTAGTACTAGTAGATGCGAGGACATGCATCTCGGTCGTATTTTAAAGGAAACAACTAAAATACATTGTAATAGGGATATATTATCTCCTCAAACTCACCTCCATCACAAGGAGTTAATTTTTACTTTAGATTGTCTAGGCACTATTGGCTTCTAGATTTGTTGCAAAATACAAAGGAACGATTCTCTAGGATTAATCTATTCATAACAAATTTTGGATATTTTTTACACTCACATGGAGAGTCTCATGCCTTAGTGGATACACACATTTATATAGACCATTTCATAGCACATCGATATTAGAAAATGCTAACTCATCGCATAAGAATGTTTCATTATGCCATATATGAAGCCTTGCAACTACAAGCTTTGTTTGGTTCTACTAGGCAATGAGTTCTTGAACTTTGGACCTATTAATAAGCTATATTACTATCAAAATTTTGCAAGAAAAGGTCATCATGCTCCACTTGTAGAATGTATATTACTTGAGTTCCTCGATTGAGATTCATGGCACACTTGTCTCTCCTCACTAGTCAAGGTGCATTTGGCACAATACAATCAAAAACTTCTTTAAGGGAACTAAGTGTTCCTTGATTTCATTTATACTACCATTTCCAAGTGGCACATCACGTACATCAATGATTCATAGAATGAATTAGCCTTTAGCAAGGTTTTCTCATCATCATGGTTGACCAATTCTATTTGGTCATCAATGCCATGTCCTAATGAAATTTAGCGCCTAAATGAATTACATGCTTGGCTACTTATTTATACAACACAACAAAAGCCCAATATATGGTCATTATAATGAGTATTAGAATGCATACCCTAGACCAACAATTGCTAATGATTTTGCATTTTTTGTCGAATACATGCTTACAACTTCACTTGGCTTTCAACAACCATGGATTTTTGTTCCTTTCTCATTGGTTTCTTTAGCTTACCAACACCCAAGGACTAGATAGTGTTAAGTGAATCTTTTAGGATGCAGTAATGTTTAAGAATTTAATGAACATTGATAATGTGATTGCAATTAACATTAACTTAGTTGACGTGAGACAATTTATTATTATTATTAGTGTTCTTCTTAATATATGTGGGTTAGATTGAGTGGATTTCTTAGTGTATAGAAGCCACCTGTGGTGTAAGTATTACCAAGTATACAATCAAGTCTGTGCATCCATTCAACACACAAGATCCAATAGCAAGATCCTTCAACCATTCATTTGCATGCCACTTGGTAGGCATGTTGAACTCTAAGCTTTGGCAATTCATTGTCATTAGATCATACAATTGACATATCAACCCTCAAAATGAAAGTGTCACCTAGCATCCACATGTTTTACATACTAGGTTTATGACTATAATGAACATTTAATGTGGTCGGGATATCATTTTGTGTAAATATGAGGTTAATTATGTTAGATAAATAAAATGAGATTGGATTAGTAATTTTATGTTTAAGATCTACTTCACTACTTCTAGTGTCATTATAGAAACATTTCATGTGATTATTCTTTTATTCTTCATTACCATGCAATTTTATTATGCTTACTATTTGAGTGCATATTAGAAATACAAAAATACAATAGTTTAATCATTCTACAAAGACTCGTTTTCACAAACACAATTGTATGAGATGACATTTATTGAAGTTAAGAATTCAAAGGGCTTTTAAATGTAATCAAATGTGATTATATAATAGATAATAAACTTATTAGTCTCCAATTTATATTAATACAATTAACTTTGAAACTTATTAAAAAATGTGTCATTTTTTATTGTAATAAAAATACAAATTAATAATAAAATTATTATTATTATTTATTTTATATTGTAAATCCAACTTGAAAGTAATGACAAAACTTCAACACTACTGGGTTTTATTTTAAAATCATGTGATTTTTGGTACTAGAGATTTAAAAGCAATGAAATTTATTCTATATTTTTTTGAACTTTAAATGAACAACAAATCTTTATAGTTGTTGCGTTCTATTTTGAAATTTAAATTTTTAAAAGTAATCAAATTTGATCATCCACTTTAAAAAGTATAAGAAAGGACAATTTTTAAAGGAAATTATTGAGTAATTTGTAAGTCTTGAATTAAATGTAATGTTGTATAAGTTCTTTCAAAGGATTAGATGATGTAAGCACATAATGGCTTCAACTTGAAATAGTGGCTTCAACTCCTTTATCCAAGTTAAGCTATCTCCATCACTCAATACCTCTACTAAGGTTGACTTTGGCTCCAATAGAATACTCAACAAATTTATCTATGTTGACATCAACTCGATTTGGTAATTCAATAATCAAACAAAGTGGTTAAATCCACTTTAACCAAGAGAATCAACAATAGAGCCACTTGAGTTAATGAAGTCAATTTATTGATGGTTCATCCATTGGGATTGCAATGTAGGAATAAAACTTACTAGAAATTGGCATTGACAAGAGGAATGAAATTATGATTATGTTCAAAATTATCCAATTTGTGTTGGAAGTGTTACCCCTCATTTTACATGAGGCCTACACTAGTATTTTTTCACTACTCTTGTGATTTTCATCACAAAGGTAGGTTTACAAGTTCATCTTTGGATGGCATAGAGGTTGTGATTGCATTTGATGAGACTATTAGTGATGAAGTCATGAATGGCTAGATGATGTTGATCCTCTAGTTGTCTTGGTGATTGCTTTCCTTTCTTACTAGTAGAATTGGTTGTGGACTTCCTATGATCATTGGATGGTTGATGATACATGTTGATGTATGACTCCCTTGATGGAAAACCCTATAAATTTTTGGCTAAAATAATATTGTATTTGCATCTTTGTTTTCTTGGAACTCTCCCCTTGATATCACTTGATTTCACATTCATTTAGGTTGATATGGTCTATCATGGTGTGATGTTCATGAGGTAAATTCCCTTGCTCATGTTGAGGATTCATACACATATTATGGGTTTTTATGACATATATTACACCCTCATGCCAATCGTTTCCCTCTTCTACATATTTTTATGCCCTATTACTTGGTGGAGCCTGCCATAGAGTGCCCTAGCCTTGTGGGATGATTTCACACTTGTTTGGGTTTTATTTGGATATTACTCATCATCCCATGTGGAGCACTCACCTTCCTTGCATACATGTTAATGGATGATCTTATTTACATGTTCAGGGATGGTCTTATTTATTGATTGATGAGTGGCCACCCATTTCTTTATGGATTTTGTTGATCATTGAAGGCATTTCACATGTGTTCTTCATATATTTGATTCCTTATATCATGGATCTGCTTGCTTGGAACTTTTTTTGAGGAAGACATCCACCATTTGAGGCCATTCTTCACTTTTCCATGCTTTGTTTGACGAGATGTTTCTCTTGGAGGTCTCACACTTTCTATCATTGGAGGTTTGACTTAATTCAAACTTCTAGTTTATGGAGATGTACACCTTTGGATGTTACATTTCATACCTTTTATTTCTTGTTGATGGGACATCTCACATTGGGATCAGGAGGTATCATGGTTTTATGTCCTAGATGAAGGAAGATGCCCACGTATGGATGTTGCTTTCACTTATGTCTATGCTTATTATTGAGGATACCCACATTTATTGGAGCCTTATTTCACTTGCCAACTCTCCCCTCTTTCCAACTCGCCTTGTGTTGTGTTTGGGTGCCCAACCTTGCCCATACCATCTTGAAAAAGCTAATTTGAAGGAAAAATTGATCCTTATCTGAAATCTAACTCGTATTCTTGCCTAGCGCTCTCTTGTGTGGCCATTTTCGTGCCTTTCATGTGGGTGGGTGCACCTCTTGCCAACTCACCTTTCTTTGTGTTTGGGCACTCTGCCTCATTTTTGTTACGATTCGTTTTGTGGGTGCCCCTCTTGCGAACTCGCCTTGCCTTGCCTTGCCTTTGGGCACCCTGCTTTGTTTTTGTTATGATTCCTCATGTGGCTACCCTTCTTTCCAACTCGCCTTGCATTACATTTGGCCGCCCTACCTCTTTTTCATTACGATTCCTCATGTGGGTTCCCCTATTTCCAACTCACCTTGTGTTGCATTTGGGCACCCAACCTTTCCCAGACCATCTTGAAAAAGTTAAGTCGAAGCCAAAATTTCTCCTTGTCCGGCATCTGACTTGTATTCTTGCCTAGTGGTCCCTTGTGTGGCTATTTTCGTGCCTTTCATGTGGATGGACACACCTCTTTCCAACTCGCCTTGCATTGCGTTTGGGCGCTCTGCCTCATTTTTGTTATGATTCCTCTTGTTGGCGCCACTCTTGCCAACTCGTATTGCCTTGCCTTTGGGTGCCTTTCCTTGTTTTCATTATGATTATGCATATGTCTGCTCCTCTTTCCAACTCTCCTTGCATTGTGGTTGGCCACCCTACCTCATTTTCGTTACGATTCCTCATGTGGGCGACCCTCTTGACAACCCGCCTTGCATTACGTTTGGGAAACCTACCTCGTTTTCGTTATGAATCCTCATGTGGGTGCCCCTTTTTCCAACTCACCTTACGTTGTGTTTGGGTGCCCATCCTTGCCCATGTCATGTTGAAAAAGTTAATTCGAAGCCAAAATTTCTCCTTATTTGGCATCTGGCTAAGGAGCACCAATTAGTTTTAGCTCATGCCTTTTTAAACATGTGTACAGAAGAAACTAATTCCCAATGCATGGCTTACATAGAATTCACCTATAATGTGAGACACAAATTTTCCACAGAGAGAAAATACCTGAATATATATATATATAATAAAACAATAAAACAAAAAAATAAACAAAACAAAAGAACTATAACAAAATAATACTAAAACAAAATTTCAATATTTCACTCATGTGCACCCATTCATGAGACATAGAAGAGCGCTAATCAGAATCCAAACCAGTGGATGACCCTGTCGAAATGGAACTTCCCTTGGTATGGTTGTGTATGTAGAATCATATTCTTTATAAAGTGATAGGACAGGTTGCTTCTTCCTTCCCCGGATAGATATAGCTTTTGATGTAGACCCAAAGTTTGTATTTTAGGTAAGTGGATACAATTGAGGAGACTAGGGCATGTAGGACACGCCGAAGAAGGAAGTTGGATACAGAGAATTAGGAAGGCCATTAGGAGAGAAATCTGATAATAAGAAGGGTTACGAAGGAGAGAGAGCTCACAGAGGGCATCGACCAGGAGAGAGAGCTCGAGGGCAGGGTTAGGAAGGAGGCATAACCCGCAAAGGGAACTGGGAGAGAGAGCTTGAGGCCAACATGAAGAGAATGGTGAGTTGTTAAATTTCCCAAGACCTCCCTTCATTTCATGATAATAATGCATGACTACAAACTAATTAGGACTGAACTCAAATCTAATGCCTTGAAGGTTTTCTATCTTTGAGGTTTTCTAACTTAAAACTAAGTAGGAATCCATTCAATGCTTTCAAGGGTTTGAATAGATTTGATTCTTTTGAGTTGATTTATCCAAGCAAGGGGTCCATAAAGGATTTGGCATGGATGCAAGAAAGTGAATGTGGGTAGATGGACATGAGGCACACAAGAAAACCCTACTTATGATTCTAGAGTAGGTAGATGAACCCTAGTCGATCCTTTGTTAGGTGAAGAGAAGAGAGGGAGAAGATATATACTCCTAGGTATTTTTTGAAGAGAGTTATTCCTTCAAGAATTGATCTCGGGTATTTGATCTTGCGATCAACGACTTAAATGGTGGATATTCACTCCTAATATATTTTGTAAAAACTGTCAAAAAAATTGAAATTTGTTACCAAAAACTGCCAAAAACCTTGACATTTGCTACCAAAAATTTGTACCATGTAGTTCTAGTAGTCTTCCTTGAGATTGAGCTTACATTGGATGTTCAATAATTTATATTGGGTCTTAAATTAGTGAAAATATGTTTTGGATGAGAGTCATAATTTTCAAGGCGTGAGATGGGATGGGTAATGGATAGTATATGAGTAGGGAGCATAGATGGGTTGAATAGGGTAGATTTCTTGGGTACTAAGGTCACCATGTTTACACCTCTTATGTCTTGGAAAGGTGAAGAATTTCTAGAGAACATAAAAAATTGAAATCCTTATGTGACATTCCTCTTATGAAACAAGGATTTGTATCATTTTTTCTTTGTTACATTGTTCTTCTCAATGTTGTATAAGTGTACTAATTAGTGAACTGTGACATTTGCATGGAATTTTTAAAATTTGGATCATTTTGCTTACATGTATATGGATAATTAGCTCATGCTTTTTTTCATTATTAGTGCACACATAGTAATCTATCAAGAAATTATTTATTTGCTTAAAACATCTTTCTCCTTCCCATAGCTAGTTTTCATTGAAGTTGAAATTCTTGCATTTCATTTTCCTCTTGCATGGTTTAGAGAGTCAGGTCGAAACACCATTAGTTTCACGAACACTCCTTTGAGTAACAACATCCTAAACTCAAGCACTAATTAAAATTTATCTAGTAACTTTTCTAGGGCTCTTCAAACCCATATTAGCTTGGGTGTAGAGTTGTGGAATAAGATTGTGAGAATAAATTTCCAAAGATTCTAAACAAACATAAAGCTTTGAGTTAGGGAGTGAAATCCATTTTTTATATCACTAAATTTGGGAAGCCCTTCTAACACAAGGGTCAATCATGAGGTCGCATTGGGGCCAACAGAGTAATCAAACCTGCTTTGTTGGTCTTGGTGTCAACTATCGACTATCCCCCCTTTGCTTTGGTATAGTAGTTGATACCATAGAGGCCATACTATTTTAGAATTCCTACCCAAGGTGAAAACACATGGAAGGTGGTTTTGTACCCGGGATCGATGTTTTCTAGACTCACTCAGACTCCTTGGAGGGTTTCCCACTACTTGGTGTGGTAACTTACAGCAGGGCGTTAGTTCATCAAGCAGGTTGTCAACGTAACATTCCCACCCATCAAAACTCAAAACCTTCATGCATCGATCCTGCGATGTTGGATTCCATCACCAACAAGCGCTTATTTTTCAGAAGGTTTGTTTGCATGCATGACTACTAGATTAATTAACGTGTGCTAGATAATACAAGTGTGCAAGAGTAACACTATGGTAATCATTATGAGATTACTGTGATACCAACAAGATACTACTAATGAAGTAGAACCAATGTACTAATTAGTGTTACATCTTGATAAAACAATGTTTATGCATATCCAATTTCATAGAGTATTCAGAAATATTGATTAAAGAATAGAGCATTTTAACTGTAATTTTAGAGTAATTCAACCTTTTGATTTATCTTTTCTTTCAAGGAGTTATAGTATTAATGAGAAAACATTTGTGTGTTCTTAATGAATAATATTTTTACTAACATTCTATAAATTACATAGAGCATTATTGGTTCATCGTTTCCTACTAGCTTCCATTAATTTTAACAAGTAAAGAGTTCAACCCGTCTATTGTGATTGAACCTCCTTTAGTTGGACTCCATCGCTCTTTTCTATTGTGATTGACAATATCTACGGATTAATAAGGTGTTTCATACATAACAAGGGGATTTGTATGGGGCTTTGTCTAGGGATTAACACTCTCAACAAAAGATAACATACACTTTACCCTTCATGACTATCAAAACATCAACATACTAAGTCAAATGGTAGAATAATGATTTGTAGGAACCCCAATGGTTTTGCAACTGATATGATTGCAATGACACTATGATTTCAACCAAGTCTCATCCTTCAACATGACTTGACATAGATAACTTGACTTGATTGAATAAAAAAAATTCTTGGGCCTCTTGACCATAAGGAATTACTAGTAATAAAGAAAATAAACAAACACTCATGGACCCAAAGACTTACTAGTAGCAAACACACTGACTTGAATCAAACTTGCAAACAAAAGAGAAACTAAAAACAAATCTTATCCTAACCTATACAAATCCCTATTATAGGATCTAAATCAAACTTCATCATGAAGTAGAAAGATAAGGATTCAAGTGAATTCCATTCACCCATATAGGTTTAAGAACACCATCTAGCTGGGCCCAGTGGACTACACCTAAGTCTCTAATTTATGCAACTATAAATGGTCCCAAGTAGTGCATTTGTAGCTTTCCAAGATTCTTTAAATATTTTTTGTCATATAAGAGGACTAAATATCCTTTGGAAAATGACTTGGTCTTGATATAATGATCATGTTATGCTTTATACCTTTCCTTCTTTGCATATTGATGAAAATCAACCATAAAGTAATATTATTCTAATTGCATTAACTCAACTAGTTATTTTGCAACTAGCTCTTCATATATCATATGTGTAGCATGGGAAATATAGAGATAGGAACCACAAATTCTATAGGAACAATAGCCTCATGACCATACACCAACTAAAATGGTGGTTTTTCTTATGTATTTTTTTAGTAGCGGTCTTATATTCCCATAATACTATAGGAATTCACATAGTTGTAGATGAAGCTTCTGTAGTAGCGATTATGTACCAAAGTAGACTAAATATATTTAACATTAGTTGGTGTAAGTAGATTCATAATGACAACAATCATGGAAGGGTCCACCAATAATCCTTCCTTGCGGATAATGTGTCCCAAAAAAATGCCAAATGGTACAAAGAATATGCACTTCTTCAAATTTAGGGAGATCTAGAGATGCCTACATTTATCAAACATTAACTTCAACAACCCAATATGTTCCTTCAACAATTTATATACAATTCAATCATCCATATATACCTCCAAAAAATTGTGAATGAAATCTCTAAAGGTTGTAATCACAACTTGAGAAAAGATACTTGGTTCTTTCTTGAGACCAAAAGGCATGAAATTATAAGCAAAGGATCTATATTTTCTAGTAAAGGTGGTCTTATTATTGTATTATTTTTTAATTCATACTTGATATATCTTGAAAAGAAATATATAAAGGAATAATCCTCTTTTCCTGCAACTTGATCAATCACCTCATCACTAAAAAGAGTAGGAAAAGTATCATACACAAGTAATGTTTAAGCTTATAAAATCCACACAAACCTTAATGTCATGAAAGTACTTATTGCTATTAATAACAATAGGAATGATCTAATTGAATTCATCTACTCGAAATATTAATCGGATTGACAATATTATATCAAATTATTTCTCTACCTTCTCCTTAACCCTGGGATTAAGATGATAGGGTTGATGGTTAACATGATTAGCATATGACCACAACTCTATCCTCATCTCCCCAAAGTCTTCTTGAATCCCTTTAATATCAATAAAATCTACATAAACAATTCATTGTATGCTTTCAATAGGGCCTAAATAGTAGACATGGTCTTCTCATCCTTGTAATCTCCTTAGAATCCAGTTTACACCATCCTTCACTTCCAATATTGACTTTCTGCAACTTCAAATTCTAGTGATATATCATACTATTAACATAATTATTATTCTCTTTAATCAATCATACCCTTTACATGGAGATGTATTCATCCATATTTTTGTTTAAAAAATTCAATTAAAAATTCTGCTAGAATTCTAAATTAGAAACTTAGTGTCTTGAAATTCAGAATTTAAGTACCAAGTACATGGAGATGTATTCATCCCTATTTTAGGATTTATAGGTGCATTGTCAAATTTTGTTCCTTAATTTGAGTACCAAGTAAACAGTGTCACTAGCTAGCTACACTAGAAAGAAACCACAAAGATCAATATGGTGATAATGACATCCATAGGTCCCAACACTTCATCGGGAAGTTGTTAGATTATGAGATTGATTTCTTATGCAGATTAATTATTTTATTTTCTTCAATACTTTGATTCCATCTTAATACACTTCAACAATTCCAAATCATAATCGAATAACAATAATTATGTAGATAAGTAAACATGCATATCAACAACACATATACCTTGGGGAAACCCTGTACAGGGAGAAAAACCCCAACAAACAATATTCCTTTATTGCATTAATATTGTAAGATCTCTTACAAATATCCACCATGAATGTTCTTCTCTCAAAGAGATTTCCAAGATGAATTTGACTTGACAAATACTTACAAGACCTTGCTGAAATACACCTCTGATATGTTGCCTCTTTATCACTGATGTGCTCCTCTATTGCTTCACCCTCAACCTTCATATGAAAAATGTGTTTCAAAACTGTGTTGCAGAACTACATTGAAGAGAGGGTTCGACCTCTTCTTATATATGTTGAAGAGGGGAAGAGGGGAAGCTCGAAATAGTAACATGATTGCATGCATTAAACATAACTCAGCTTCATGCTTTAGTTCAAACTTATAAATAGACTTGAGATTGGTTACAACTCAGCTTTACACTTTAGTTCGAACTTAGAACTAGACTTGAGATTGGTTACAACTCAGCATTACACTTTAGTTTGAACTTAGAACTAGACTTGAGACTGATATGCTTTAGTTCAAACTTAGAAATAGACTTAAGACTTTAGTTGCAACTCAACATTACACTTTAGTTCTAAAGTATAACTAGACTCAAGACTTTAGTTGCAACTCAACATTACACTTTAGTTCAAAAATAGAACTAGACTCAAGACTTTAGTTGCAACTCAACATTACTAAAATAGAACTAGACTCAAGACTTTAGTTGCAACTCAACATTACTAAAATAGAACTAGACTCAAGACTTTAGTTGCAACTCAACATTACACTTTAGTTCTAACATAGAACTAGACTCAAGACTTTAGTTACAACTCTTGACAAGGAAATTCAAAATTCTTTTCATGGTGGATAATGTTTACACGTGCTAGCGCACTAGATCAATACAATTACATCATTTAAAATATTAGGAATATTGTTTGTTTCTAGCTCATAGGAATTTTATATTCAACCTAACTTTTGCTAGATGCCTTGAATTTTTCTCATGGCTCACAAGGTTTGAATAGGCTCACAGAGGTTGTATGTTCCCCCTGACTTTTGCACTAGTCTGTCTATGCTCACAGAGGTTGTATGTTCCCCCTGAATTTTGCACTAGACTATCTATGCTCACAGAGGTTGTACGTCCCCCCCTGAATTTTTCATTAGACTCACATAGCATCTCGTTCGTCCTAAATTTTGGTTTGACTCACAGAGGTTGTACGTTCCCCCTAGCTTTTGTCAATACCTCACAAGATTGGTTGATTCTCCAAATCTCCCTGGCTAGCCTCAGGGTGGGCCATATGGCCTCTCATTGGAGAATGACTGTCGATGTTGCCAAATTTAACACTCCCTCTCAGCGAGGGAGTCATTCTCAGCCACACCAAGTTTTCCTCTCAGCTGCACAAACTGTCTCGAGGTCAGAGGCTTGGTCAAGATATTAGCTACATGTTCGCTCGTGGCTAGGTACTGTAACTTTACAGTTTTTCTCTGGACCAAGTATCGGATGTAGTGGTCCCTCATGTCAATATGTTTTGACCTGTCATGAAATACTAGGTTCTCTATCAATTTTATGCAACTTTGATTATCACAGTGAACCACCGTCATCTCGAGCTTGTCACCAAACAACCCAGAAACCAATTTTCTGAGCCATACTACTTCCTTGCTAGCATCACTAGTCGCAGTGTACTCAGCCTCTGTTGTACTCTATGCAAGAGATCCCTGCTTTTGGCTTGACCAAGAGATCATAGCAGATCCTAAATTGAATCGGTATTCGGAAGTACTCTCCCGATCCACTGGGCTTCCTTCCCAGTCAACATCTGCATACCCATGCAGAAATAAATCACCACTAGATGTATCTAAAGTTCCATCGATTTCATCTTCGTGAATAGATTCTCACTCTACGAGGTAACTTACTCACCAAGCTCGTCCATGAAAATTTGGATGATCATGTTCAATCATAAAACCTTAATCTTTAAACAATGGTCAGTTAATTATTTACATAGGGATGCATCCTTCACAGGATTTTGAATACCTACGATGTAGTGACAAGCCATAAGCGATACAACTCGTCAAATGACACGAGATTTGTGTTCCTAAGATCTAGGATAATAGGGTTGGGGGATTTCTACCTAGGGTGGGCTTGGGGATAGTTTTCCTAGGTGATTTTCTCTTACACTTACATGGATGCCATCATTTTTCCCAGCGGATGGCACAACATGGGCCACCCCAAGAGACAAACATGGGTACTACAGTTTCCACATGTTAATGCTAGAAGTTGTCTCTAGACTACTATAGAGCCAATCCTAACACATCTTAATTATTGCAAAGGTTTGTTTAAGTTTGAGTTGGTGGATTAGGAAAAATGAAAGAGAAAGAATGAGGCAAAATATTGATTACATGTAAATATTAGTGATCAAGACCATTGGGCATGGAGTCTCTGACATATTTCATTGATCAAAGGTAATCAAACCAACAATCAGACAAGAAGTTGATAATAACATGGATAGGTAGAGGAAAGAGGAAAACAAACTACGAAAAATATAAGCATCATTGTTAGATCAGACTTGCATGATCCATAAGAGTGAATATTCAATAAACAAAAAATATTTTTGAGAATGAAAACTTGATATCTGAAAGAACGTTACTAAATAGAGTAAGTACACTGAACAATTAATGTATAGGAAGTTTTTAGTGCATCAGTTCTATTCAAATAAGAAGAATAAATAATATGGAAACGTGATATAAAACACAGACTGCTAAGCATGGTTTTAATATAGCTCCGATGTTGAAAATATAAAAGAAAACTCCCCTTGAGATTACAAAGCATGCACAAAACTCTTCCTGAGTCCCTCTCTTGATCCTCCTCCACCCCCCTCTTTTTCTACATAGAAAATGTTGGTATTTATATCTCATTTACAGAGTTTTATCTTTTTTATAGCCTATTTTGCAACTAAAAATCTCCCCCCAAAAAACAGATATGTTGAAGTTATGGTGAAAAATATGGAATATGATGAGATCCAATTCAGGTTGTTGATTGTGTGCTTGGATTTTGGGATGTATATTTGATTTCTCCTCGCCATTTATCTTCAAAATGTTGTAGTTTCCTTTATCCCTTGAAACTTGAAGTTAACTATTAGATTCTCTGCCACTTGTACATTTGCGGTTCTTATATTTTTATGCCTTAGAATTATGATTTGATACCTGGAAATCAAGAATTGATAATAATATTAAAAATATGTTCTTCCATCTGGAATTGAGGATTGATATAAACAAGTGTAAAAACTACCCATATTTACCACCCTCAATGAACACACAAAGGTCGAGTATAGCAAGAGATCCATGGTCATATTCCACAATTACATATGCATTATCAAGGATATTGAGTTGGTGTGCCCAATTCTCAAGGTCATTAACATGAATACCATCTTATTCCAATATAGCATCTCCTGGAGACAAATATCTAGATAAATATGACATGGAGGAACATTCAACACCACTACATTTGTATTATGCTTGTTGTGTAGTTTGTTGGTAAATAATGGCATCACTTCACTACTTGATTTTCAATAATGCACCTTGCAGCCGCAAGTGCATGAATAAACTCATGATCTCCTACAGAGAGTAGTGTTACAATGGACATATACCCGATGCCTCGTAAGGGATTACTTATACCAGGAACCACGAGAGTAGCTACTTATAATGATTCCTTTGATTTTCCCCTTAAAGAATTTATTTCTTTATTTAAAGATATAATCCAACTCAACTCCCATATAGGAATCATGATAGTTCCAACCATTGCACAAATTCTGAATCCAATGCCAATTTTGAACCAAAATTGTAGAATCTTTGAGTGCCTTCTTCCCAGGGAGTGCAATCTTTCATTTAAAATAGTTGACTTGAAATCACAATACCTCTCTAGAAAGTGTCTTGATATACCTTTGAAGATTACTGTGAATACCAAGTGTTAATATGAATGAAACAAGGAAGATTCTCTTGACATGATACTTGGCCTTTAGTACCACTATAAATTCATGGTGCACTATCTTTTTTATTTTTTTATTTTGTGGAACATATCCCACATTGCCAAACAAACTATTTTTACAATTGTTTATATGCATTGAGGATTTGATACCTCATCGACGAGTCGTGCACATTTTTCTCTTTCATGGGATCTCCTCTTAGCGCCTTGTGTTGGTGACTCGAGCTCTAACTTTTGATGTTGGATTTGAATACAACCTAAAATGTGGCTTTGGAGCTGACTTGGAGATTGGGTTATAAAAGAACAATAATTTTTGTTTGACAATATACATTTAAATAAAAATTTAATATAAAACCCAAAAAAAATTAGAAATAATAATTTTTTACATATGCTTGATTTTGATGATGATCAAAGAGAAGGAACTAGATAGGGGTTTGAAATATGTTTGATTTTGATGATGATCAAAGAGAAGGAACTAGATAGGGGTTTGAAAGATGAATAACTTAGTAAATTATGATGCAAAGGATAAGTAGCTAGAAAAATGGCACTTGTAGAAATAATGACTTTCGTGTGTTGCAAGAACAACAACATTCTTGAAATCATGCAGGTTTAGACACTAACATTGTCTCCATATAGGGATGATGCCCTCCCTACAAGGCATCAAGAACATGTAGACCATTGTGCCTTTGTTCACCATTGTAACCTTGTAAATATGTAACTCTACTCTACAAATCAATCGATCCCTACAAACTATGACCTTATTGAGGGAATTTGCTACTTGTTGAAAACTAAAAACACTGACACACTAAAACCACACTGCTAACTAACTCAAACTGAAATCAAATGCTTGTATGGAAATCTTATTTATATACAGCTCCTAATTTACCCAACAGAACCAATTTTTTTAAGTATAAACAAACTTCTAGTTCAACCATTCAAGTAGTTGACTTGTCAATATAACTCTTTGCATGTTGTCTTTGAAAAAATATAAGAATAGCTTGATGCATGCAATGAATTTTCCATGGAAAGATGATACTTACTGTCACAGATAAGTAAAATTCCAAAACCTGTATCACTTGAGGTCTTTGAAACAAAGTACTCCATCCAAAGTGCAATGGGATCATGAAACTCATGCCACGAAATTCCTTGATCAACTTTGGAAATTTTTTCAATATCCACTAATATATGTTCTTTAGATTCCATTTGACTAGCATTGCTTATGAGTTCACTGTTGGAAATTTATACTAATGATAATAAAGGAAATTATTTCTCTTGATCACAAATTATCATAATAGTCTTCATTATCATACCTCAGTGCCTACTGATCAGGATATGTGAGTTGTCGATGTACATCCTTTGATTTCATACAAAATTGAAGTTACTTGAGTTCTAACTCCAAACAAACAATTTGACATTTTTTTCAAAAGTCTGAATCAAAATATGAGGCTGAAGAAGTGATTTCATCATATTCATCTTCAGATAATGTACCAATCCATTCTTTTAAATATTTAAAATATGCAGAATCTCTCAATGTACCTATCCATTTTATATATTCTTCAAGGAAAACAAGATTTACCAATAACTCTGTCATCTTGAGTGATACAAAAACTGGATCGACAAGTGAGTCCTTCATCTTGAAACCGGTGGAATCGACAATGGAAGTGTCAAGATATTATTTAACATGGAGTCGTCGAGTGAATGATGCAGTCTGTTCTGTCACCAACCCTTGCTCACCATCAAGTGTTGGTTGTATTCATTGTCGTATAGCCCAAGGAAGATAATATTTTTCCTTTGTTCCCCAACAAGGATGCCAAAAGATGTTAATTCTATAATTTGTCTCTATACTTCTATAGAGCCAAGCCTAGCACATCTTAATTATTGCAAATGTTTTTTTAAGTTTGAGTTGGTGGATTAGGAAAAATAAAAGAGAAAGAATGAGGAATAACATGGATTAACACATCTAAAGATTAGTGATCAACACCATTGGGAATGGAGTCTCTGACATATTTCAGTGATCAAAGGTAATCAAACCAACTGTTGTTGGAAGATTTCTTGTTGTCATTCATGTCAACCCTAGTCATGGGTTTTGGACCGCAAGATTGATGAAGGTATTTGGACATGAAGGAAAATGCACATGTAGATACAACACCCATGGATGGATAGTATACATCATGTTGTTTCTGGTGGTATGTGGCACATCACGTGGATTCTCATGGTTGAGGATAAATGAATTTTTGAAGATGACAAAGTGAATTGAAGAAGGAAGTACATGTAGGCCCAGAAGATAATTAAAGAAAAGAATTACAAAATAAGAAAGTGTTAGGTCAGCCCTAATGTTAAAAGGAAGTGACATAAATGGTATAAATAAATATCATTATACATTCATTTGATACAAGTTGAATTTCAGAGGTAATAAGAAGAAAAGAAGGCCAGATTTCAAGGGAGGATGAAGTCTTTTGGTGATGTGTTCTAAGGTATGTTATTTTCAGGTCATCTTACCATTTTTGATATAACTTTTTTTTCTAGAACGATTCAAATGGTGAAATCTCTATGGTATTGAGAAGACATATCAAGGTACCTCTGGTAAAAATTTCAACTCTTGATTCGCTATAATTATGGAGATACACTCTGTGGAAGATAGGGTTTGTGACCAGTCTTGAAGCTCATCAATAAAAATGTGTTCTAGGTAAAATAGTCATAACTTATTCATACAAAATCCACATGAAGTGGGACCACTTCCATTGGAAAGAGTATGGGCTTTAGTGTCTTGTGTGTGAGTTTCAGAATTGGATGTTAAATATTGAGTGCGGGGCATGTTGTACAAGTTGTGTCTTCTTAATAGACCAGAATTGAATAAAGTCTACCATTCTTTCTATAACCTCTTTTTGGGGAGGATTCAAGGAGTGAAAATTGGAGGAGTTTCAGAGAATACATTGAGTAATATTATATATAGGATTAGAGTACTCCAAGAATTGAAGAA
>ML796987.1:666002-700314 GCA_009831015.1 Picea engelmannii
CAAAACTGCAAAAGGTTGTTGCACTTTCAACAACAGAGGCAGAGTATGTTGCTGCTACAGAGGCTAGTAAAGAGATGATTTGGTTACAAAGGTTTATGGAGGAATTGGGAAAGAAGCAGGAGAACAGTCGGTTGTACTGTGACGGTCAGAGTGTCATTCACCTTGCAAAGAAATCAGCCTTCCATTCGAAGACTAAGAATATACAGTTGAGGTACCACTTCATATGATCCACCTTGGAAGATGGACAATTGAAGCTGGAAAAGATACACACTAGCCAGAATCATGCAGACATGTTAACAAAGGGAGTAACTAGGGAGAAACTGAGTTCCTTCTCAGTTTCAGTTGGTCTTCAAGAATGAATATGAAAATGAGAAATTTGCCAGGTCCAAGAAGGTTCAGAGTCCAGCATATACAACAGCAGTGTAGTTGTTGAGATTAGTCTCCAAGTGGGAGATTGTTGGTTGTGGAGCCTGATTATTTTCCTGATTCAGAGGTCCTTGCTTTCAACCGTGTTTATACCCCATGAAGTATTTACACCCTAGAAGTATGTACACTCTTCCACGTGGGGGAATGCAGAGGGGGGGTACCCCCTCTGTGGGGTTCGGGGGGGCTATCCCCCAAGATGGGGGGTCTGGGGGCAAGTGGGCCCCCAGCGAGGGTTCGGGGGTAGCGTCCCCCAATGGGGGTTCGGGAGCGAAGCCCCCGAAGCAAAAATTTCCTTGTAAAAGTATATTGTAATTTCATTGTAAATCTGGACCGTTCATTATAAGGTCGCAGATCTAACGGTAGAGATTATGTTAGGGTTTTTTTCCCTAGAAGGAAACCCTCTTTTATGAGGGAAATTTATTGCGGCTATGGATGGTGGTGAATATTTTATTCTGAGAGAGGAGACTGTGAGAGAAAGAAGAGGAAGTTACAACGGGTTTTGTTGTAGGTTGTATCCCTTCATTTGTTGGATAATAATAAAGGAAGGACCTGGCAATTTCTCTCGTGGACGTAGCCCACACTGGGTGAACCACATAAATCTGTGTCTCTCTTGTGTTGTGTGTCTTCTGTGTTTTGTTTCTGCATTTGTTTTATTTTATTTCTCCGCGGTCCTGTTTTTCTAACAGTTGGGTCCACAAGCCCGCAAAATAAGTGAGATCCCACGATCTCATCTCTACCTGGGTGCTCCATTTTTGACCAGCCTGTCAAAGTCCCAAAAGTGGTCAAGCAAGACCAATGTTTTCTCAAACTTGGTCAAGGGAAAATAGGCCCCCAACACTCACCTGTGACGCGTCCCGAGTCACTTTGATCTGGGCAGCGCTCCTTCAAAGCCCTCAAGCTTAGCTTGAGCTGCCTCGAGTTGTTGCTTCACCAGAGCCTCCTACTCAGTGAACTCCTGAATCAATTGCTATGTAACAGGTCCTTCTAATCATTTTTCCATTGTCTTAACCATTTGATCCAGATGCAAGCCTTGTCCCTCGATTTTTTCAAAAATTGTGCAGGCTTCGTCCTGCACCGATTGTAGTCTTTGTGTAACTTCCATGACTCTACTCTTGATGGCAGTAATCTGTTGTTGGACTGTGTGTTTCTCCTGTGATATATTCATTCTCTCAACCGTGGTGAGTTCCTTCATCTTCTCTTGCATGGTGGATGCTTGCTGCTACGCCTCTTGGAATTGTGCTTCCAGTTTCCTCAACTCCGGATCTTTTGCGAGGCATTCATAGGTCTGCACACTTAGATCACTCAATTGCTTACATTCTAATGCGAGGATCTTGATCCTTCAAAATTCTCTCTTAGCTGCTTCCTCCCTTTGTTCGTGCACTTCCTACAGAGTGCTAGGTACTTCTTTAAGTTCCAAATCCGTTACTCATCCTTGAAGCTACTGAATGGCCTCAACGAACCTCGTCACTTGAACCTCAACTGCTTCATGTTCCTCCTGTGTTGAGCCTAACATAGAGCAAAGTTCTTTAGTCACTGCTTCTTTGACCACATTCTTCTCTGCGAGCAACTGGTCTTTTTCTTTCTGGATCTTCTCTTTGTCCTCCTCGAACATCGCCCGAATTTCACCTTTCTCCTTTTGTGCAATTCAAATTTTCTCTAAGACCTCCTCCTTTTCTTGCTTCAAGGATTTTGTAACCTACTCCTTTTCTTCTTGGACTCGCTGAAGTAGAGCCTCTATTGCATCTGCTAGTGTTCATAATTGGGTGGGCTCATCCCCCAATTCTGCAATCTTCGATGAAGAAGGCACAATAGGTATTGCACAGCTCGAATGGATGGCTTGTTGTATCGCCTTCAACTCCTTTTATATTCTTTCATACAACGTCTCCTACTTTGCTCCATAACGTTGCAAGATATCTTCGGATGCATCCTCCATGAATGCAATGATTAGATCGATGTTTTCCTCTGTGAGTGTGGCCTTCATCTTGGGCTTAGTGGCGCACATCTTCTTTCTTGCAGAGGGTTTCTGTGCAGAAACCTTCCTCTTCTTTGATGTTTCAACCTCGGTAAGGGGATTCTTTGGTGGTGTAAGTTCACCTTTTTCTTGCTTGTCTCCTTCTTCCCCTCCTTCTTCTTGATGGACTTTGTCTCCTCCTCCTCCTTCTGTGGGAAAGTCAAGCCCACTGTCCTCTGAGGCATTGTCCTATTCATCAGTTTCTATGTTCTGCACTTCCTCCTTTTTCTTCTTTTTCTTTGCGCTAGTCTATTTGTCATGCTCGACCCAGGTGACCAGGGGGATTCCTATGATGTCAGGGTTGGAGAGTTATGCAGTTTCAACTGGTACAAGGAACTCTATTGGTCATTCTTTGGTTATCTCCTCCATATCTTCGTCAGTCAACTTATAATAGGACTGCAACTCCTCCTTTCTCTCTTCCCTACGTGCAATGATATACATAAAGTGTCGATCTGCGTGTAACTTCACTAACAGTCTATATCGGTGCAATTTTTTCGGTGTCATTCATGGAAATGCCTCAATAACATGCTTCAGCTTCCGGTAGTAGGCATGGAAGATAATGTTCGATTTCCATTGCTTCGACATGTCATTTGTATACCACAAGGTGGAGAACCTCGCGGCCAACGGCTCCGATGGATCAACTTCTGGAAATGTTTCTCCTTTCGTCATCTGCCAAGAAAAAAATGTGATAAATACCAGTAGTGAACTGAAATGGAATTCATACCCCTGATCCCGCGCTTTGCAACAGTCCTTCTCGAGCTCATTAACGAGGTAACTCGCCCAGTTCATTTGCATTCCCTCCATGCACTTCTTGCGAGGCCTACTACGAATCCTATGATCTGCGTGGGATGGTTCTTTCTAACTATCTCTCTAGCTATAAGCTGACAAGTTATGCACATTGCGCCATCCTGGATGGAGGATACCTTGTAGCATCGCTTTCCCTTTTCTACATTGCCATAATCCTCCTTTATGCACTGTGCCAAGGAACAATCTGAAGTATTCCCTGGGTATAATTGTTGAGGTTCTGGTCCTTGTATGCTTATTCCTGTAATCAATAGGATTAGCATCAGATCCATGGTCACGTGCCTGTCGAGCCACAGGTACCCTCCATGGTAGCCCGACAAGAGGATTTTAATGCAAGAATTAACCTCCTGATGTCGGCCAAAGTGAGCAAGCTTCATTACGTTTAGTATTGTTGACTGCGCAAGCTCCTTAATCCATGTCTGGGAGACTATCTGCGGCTTCTTCCTAGTCATCCCCATCAAATACCTATGTGGCGCAAGCATCATGTAGTTCTTCCTGTCTCCGAGGGTAAATTCGTTGTTTTTTAGAGCTGGGATATGTCCCAACTGCCGTCCAACTACGCATATCCCCTTCGGGATGTACGCAGTGATCAATGTGTACTCAAATTCGTGTGGGATTTTTTCATGGTTAACCATGCCACCAAAGGTGGTATGTACTCTGGAAAGACCGACGTGATCTACTTCACGTTAGCCAGATTGTTGTGGTGTTTTCTTCGCTTCTCGGTAGCACGGCTAGAACACCATCCAGTCGAGGAAGATGCTTGCAATCCACCAGTCAACGATGCCTGTATTCCTACAGACATGAATTTCTTAGCCATGATGTCTACAAGAATCTCCTCTACAGACTTATCTAACGCACTTGGTTCGCCCGGCATTTTCACTTGTAACAAAATAGATTGGGTAGGCAAACGGACAAGTAATGTAATCAAACAGATTGTGAGGTCTAGAAATCACAATGCGATATACAATCAATTCTCTGTTAGCTTGGATATCACGGATGGAAAATATTGGTCTCGGTGTAGCGTCCAGTGGGTTAAATAAGAAAGTGTCATAACAGATTCCTCCAATAGGCAGGAATGTGTTCTTCAATGTGAATTTGTCCATTATGGCACAATATCAACAGTCCATTCTCTCATAACTGTGTTTTCTAGCCGTTCTAGGGGGGTATTCTAACGGTTGAGGCACCTCCAACGGTCATATATCTTTTCCTGGGCGAAGTCCCATTCTGCGGGGTTCTGCTATTCCGACGAGGTTCAGGGCCTACAAGCCTACCTCTTGCAAAGTCTTTTCCGAAACTTGTTGTAGTTTTTCTAACTTGGCTTTCTTCTTACTGAGATTTCTTGTCTTCTTTCCTGTGATCTGAGTCTCTGGATTCCTCTTTCCATTCTTATTCTTATCTTCTCTTAACATGGTAGCTTCGTACTGTTGATGTTCTTTGAAAGGGTTCAAAGGTAATACCTCTTCTCTTTTTAACTCCAGGGTAGGTATTCTTCTTTCTTGCATGGATATGTCCTTTAATCCTTTTTGCATTCTTTTAACCTCGACAGCTAATTCTCTTGTGTTATGTTGCTTTGACTTATCCTCTTGTTCTTCTATTAGTCGCTCTATTTTTCTGGCTATGAGGTCCCTTAGTTCTTTCTTTTTCTGTTATGTAGCTTCCTCCTTTGTTTTCCTTCTGATCTAATCTTTCTCAATACAAGTCTTTCCTAATAAAAGTGGAAAAGAGGTGATGTTCTAAACAAATTTAATGACTTAAATTTCTTTTTCGGTCGATGTTTCATGAGTAATCATAGGTATATTAGTAACTCTTCCACATAGGGTTATCATATTTCCTTTAAACAAGCCTATCCTTCCCAATGAAGGTATCATAGCAGGCTTTCACAAGATTTCCCAAGTGCTTTCTGGCATAATATTCACGTGTGTTTCTTCATCCAATACACAATCTATGTCAAAGTATTTTATTCTTGTAACTATGCGTTGTTTTTCTTTTAGGATCTCTGAAAAACCGACATCTGTGTGGTCATCTATTGCTTCTTTTAACTGTACTAATAGAGTCTGAGCTTTCTCTGAGTCGTTCTATTTTTTATTCTCTAACATATCCTTAGTCTCTTGACCTTATTTATATTTTTCTTGTCTCATGTTCATCTTTTCGACTTTAGCAATCATTCTTGGACAATCCTCAACCTCATGACCAATAGCTTTACAACAGAGACATATATGACCTATACCAAGGCACTCCTTAGCAAGATGTCCCAATTGTCTTCAATTATAACACAATGTCAATCCTCTCTTTCTTTTAAACGATCCCCAGCCTCTCATGTACTACGCACTAGGATCACAGTGTTGGACCTGCAATCTGCAAAAATTCTTTCTAGGTTCCTGCATCCACTTATTAGTCCAAAAATTCTTTCTATGCATAGGAATAACATATCTTTCTCTATTTCTATCAAATTTATTCAGATCAACTCTTTCTTCTAACTGTGCCCTAGTTTTCATACTAGGACAAAATATATCAAACATTCCTAGATTCATACTTTCGAAGCAAAAATTTACACTTATCTTACCCTTACAAGAGCACAAAACTTTAAGATCTTACCTATTTTCTTTAGACCGGGTTTCTTTCTTAGCACAGAGATTCACAAGTCAAGTATAATATTGCGCACTATGACAACAGATCTACGCACAGATATTTCTCTTTTCTTCAGTTCCCAACAATCACAATTTCAGGTCCCGCCAAAAGAACCATTTGTTGGTACAAAGGGTAGCCCAGGGTTCAATGCTTCAACAATGCACCAACAAAACCCTAACTACCGACCCTTTCGGCAACACTTGTGAAGCAGATGAAGTCTCACCCAAGGTAGAGGTAGGGGGGGTTGTAGGAATCAGGTTTCTACAACCAAGTTGGGATACAGATTTGTGATTACAATACTTAACAAATCACTTAGACAACAATATGCATTAGATCACGAGTCTCATTCACATCGTAGATTAAACCCTTATTACAAATCATCGTCATAACTATAGATATCAAGCACATCTAATCACTTAGCACATAACATTAACTCAGATCTAGCATTCATTCATCTTTAATACCATTAAGAACTAAGAAACAACATCAGATGCATTCATCATACATTATAACAACAACACTTAGCATATAAACAACATAAATCACATTGCATGAAGCACATCAAGACACAAGATATATGTGGTTCACCCCAGTGTGGGGCTACGTCCACCAACTTCTTCTTCTTATTTATTAGTCTTCAATCTTCTTACATTCACCTTCTCCTATTCACAAATCCACAGAGCCCAACTCCACAAAGGACAGAAAATCGACGCATTGTGTGCCAGATCCTCCTTCCCAAAACCAGGTCAAGGCATAGAGCCAACTCCTTAGTAGCACAGGGCCTTACTTTACACCGTCTATCTGCATAAATCAACTTGCAATCTCTTGCACTAATCCAACACTTACAACATATGGTGCACATAGCCAACTAGATCTTCACCTACTAGCTACACTTCTTACATCGCTTAGCTACTTATTTATACATTTACAAAAAGGCCTAATCATGGGTAAACCCATGGGCCGAAATCCATTAACCCATTAAATAAACCCTAGTAAACCCTTTTCTAGGTCCACAATCCCACAAAATAAGTGAGATCTCACGATCTCAGCTCAGCCTAGGTGCTCCATCTTTGACCAACCTCTCGAAGTCCCAAAAGTGGTCAAGCACGACCAATGTTTCCTCAAACTTGGTCAAGGGCCAACAATAATATTGAAATTATTATAGGTCATGATTTCCATAATAGATCACAAATAATGTTGGTTGTCTAATGCCAAAAATGATGGGTTGTGGATACTTCCAAAAAAAATTGTCCATAGATACTTTCTTTGCAATTTTCCTTCCCATATCTTTTTATGATTGTGCATATTTATTTCATTTTCATTGTCCAGAAAATATTAATGCAAGTTTGTGCTCTGTAATAATGGGAAAGGATCGATGGGATTTATCCTTGACAGAAATGATTCAGACCCGAAGGAATTACATGTTCACAAAAGTCAGAGAGACAAGGTCGATAGATTGGGATGGATAGTAAGTGGGAGCATTCAGACCACCCTATTTCCTAGACCAACACTTGTCTATTAAACAACAATTAAGAACCCCATAATGTGTCCATTGGACAATTAACGTACTTTTCTTACGTCAAAATGATGTTTTTGGTTTTTTATTTTTATTTAATTTTTTTCTTTATAAGGGACAAAAATCGGGCATTCACCAACCTATTGTGCTAGAAAAGTTATTTTAAAAAAATCCGAACTTTAGGTACGTAGGTTTGCAAATTTTTTGTATGACAACAGATTAATGTAAAAAATGATTGTCATAACTGCACCAAAAATCTATTAGAGTCATGAAATCCCACAAATTTCTTTAATGATATCAGATGAAAACATGGGTTATATTTATCTTACCAAGTCTAGAGAGTGTTTCGAGGATTGATCTAGTCCAATTGCTCACATTAGTAAAGGTTGACCTGAGGAATAACCTCAAGCTCGGCTACTTTGAGGCCATTATTCTTCTTTTAATGTGACCACTTTGAAAGATCATTTGATTTATATTTCCAAATATGGTCCAACTTGTCTACAACAGACTTGCTTTATTAACCATACAAAGCCATTCAAATCAATCATTACAAAGAAAAAAAATCTCAACTTGTCAAGAGTAATGCATCAAAATTGGGTCTCACATATCAAACTTCATTTAGGGCAATTAAGAGTCAGTGGTATAGAGATATATTTTCTTGTGACTCTAGAAAGATATAAATTTACCACTGGTCAGAAACTGGATTACAATGAATATCAACAAAACTAGTTGGTTAATCATGACTCTTAGATTTACATTAAAAATGTATCAAAGATCATCCTGACCAAAATGTCAATTTTTGTATCAATTTTTTGTTTCATTCAATCGAGCATCCTGACTAGTGTATCAATTTGTTGTCTTATTCAACCATGGCCACAAATGGAGCTTCGAGAGTTAACAAAACTATGGATTCAAATCCTAATTCAAGAAGTTGTGACATATGATTACAAATGAACTACAACAAGCACTGTGAGTGTAGAGATTGTGAAAAAAATTACCAACGCCAGCATAAGATTTCCGTATCAACGTTTTGCACAACATGTAATTGGGGTTGTAGTTGTTCATTGTTAACCCTACCAGTATGGAAACAAGACATTGGCATCCTCTTCTTTTATGAATCTATGTTTCGAGAATTCAAACATAGCATGTCCAAGTACTAATGAGGTTGGACCCTCCCTGTCTTACTTTAGGGGTCAACAAGACCCAACATGTTTGATTGGGGTTGAATCAATCCAAGTTGGAATCTAGGAATCTTGGTGATGTGTGTGTGTGTGTGTGTGTGTGTGTGTGTGTGTGTGTGTGTTGATAAGGTATTGAGCTTGTGTATGGATTGCATGTCATGTGGATAGGTGTATGGTTGCATGTGTAAGACACCTCAAGTGGGTTGCATCATCATGCTTATGTAGGTATTATATTATGTTATAAAGACTTGCTATTTTTATAAAGTTGTTTAAATTGTGGCTTTGGAGGAAGCTTGTGGTAATTTCATAAAAGCTTATTGTTGATTACCAGAATCCATATTACTTATCATTTATGTTGTGGCTTATTATGTTATGGGGATATGTAACATGCACATTTTGGAATATAATGTATCTCATATACAAGATTTAATTTTGGTTTCTTATTATCATGAAGGTGTATTGGCATACAGGCTCAAGAGTTATTAATTAAGGTTTATATTGTGTCGTGAAATATTCATATGTACATACATGATGTACATTCCATAATACTTTCCAACACTTTATCTGGGGACATGGTAAACAGAGACAACCAACATACTCATTTGAGGTAATCATTCGATTCATTGAGATTAATCAATTATACACCATGTTACTTGATCCACTACACATCATGTTACATGAACCATTATCTAAGCAGGGACTAACTACTTTGAATCTATTTCCCTTGTTTAAAAATGAAGCCTTCGAAAATATTGGTCTTAATGTGGTGGTAAAATATCCTTTATTGTAATGAATTATAATATACTTCGATGAATAAAATGTTGGGTATGTGTTATATTCTTTGCACAACTAGCTCTAGTGTTTGCTATGTTGCACTGAGCACGCAAGGGGGTTTTAGGGGGTGTCGATAGGCCCCCCCATGAGGGGTTGATGGGGACGATATCCCCCCTATATGGGGGTTCAGGGGAAATGCCCCTGAGAATGTTTTTTGCCTTGGGAAATGTGTCACATTTTTGCCTTGTTTTTTGTGTCACCTCGATTTTCATGTCCATTATTGGGCAATTTTTGGCACATGGTTTTTGTCGATAGTTTTCAATTTTACGTTAAGGAATTAGGGTTCTTGACTAATCCAGGTCATTGCATTAGGGTTTTGGATGCCGCTAGCTCCTATATGTATATTGTATTGTAAATAATGTATCTCTATGAATGAATATAGAATATGTTGGTTTTCCCGGTTTGGGTTTCCAGGGGAAAAATCTCTGTGTAATATGTGTATTTGCCATTGTATATTTTCTGTTCTTATTGAAAATATATTTGCAGTAAAATATTGTACAAGGTTAAAATCTACATTTGGTATCAGAGCATTGTTGGCTTCAAGGAGATGCCTTTGTTGTCAAGGGTTTGGCTCGGGACTGTGATAAGCCTTGTTAAAGTGGGAGATCTGTGGTATTGGTTTTCAGGTGAAATTAAATGGGGAGCAGTTAAAAAATGGAGATCGAGAAGTTTAATGGGAAAATTTTTGAGTTGTGGAAGCTCAAGATGGAAGATCTATTGGTGGACAGATATCAGTGGATAACATTGGATCCATGTACTGCACCTATAGGAACTTCAACAAATGAATGGAAAAAGTTGGATCAGAAGGCGAAGAGCACAATCCAACTGTGTCTCTGAGTTTCAGTATTATTGAATAAGTTGGGGAAGTTGTATCAGTCTAAGTCCCTAGTAAATAAACTTTTCTTGAGAAAGAAGTTGTATAACCTGAGGATGAGAGATGGAGATTTGTTGGCAGAGCATTTGAATGCCTTCAATATTGTGGTAAGTCAGTTATTATTTGTTGAGATTAAAATTTCAAATGAAGAAAAGTGTATCAATTTACTGGGCTCTTCACCAGACTTGTGGGATAGTCTGGTTGTGGCCATAGGTAGTAATACAAGTGCCTTGAAGTTTGATGAAGTGGTCTCATCCTTGTTGTTAGAGGAGATGAGAGGAATGAAATTTTCCCATTGGAATCAAATGGGAATTTAAAAAGAAGCTAAATGCAGAAGGAAAAGTGGAGAAATACAAAGATCATTTAGTAGCAAAGGGTTATTCTCAGGTTGAGGGAATTGATTTTGGTGAGATTTTTTCTCCCGTTTCCAAGTTAACTTCTATAAGATTTATGTTATTTGTTGTTGTTGCATTTTATTTTGAAATAGAACATATGGATGTGAAGACAACATTCCTACATGGGGATTTGGAAGAAGAAATCTATATAAAGCAACTAGAAGGCTTTGTTGTGAATGGAAAGAAGAAGATGGTATGCAACATGAAAAATTCTTAGTATGGTTTAAAACAATCACCAAGGATGTGCTATAAAAAATTGATACTTATATGTTGGGACTTGGATTCACAAGAAGAAAAGAGGATCATTGTGTGTGTTTTAAATTAATTGGTGATCATTTGATTTATTTGGTCTTGTATGTGGATAACATGTTACTGGTAGGAAACAACGAGGAGATTATCCAGGATGTGAAAAATCAGTTGTCCTATAAAATTGTCATGAAGGATCTTGATGCTTCAAATTTCATTTTGGGCATGGAATTTAAAAGAGATCGGAAAAAGAGGAAACTCTGGTTAAATCAGAGAAATTATGTCTAGACAATATTGCAGAGGTTTAATATGCAGGAATGTAAACCAGTCAAGGTCCCTATTCCTATTGGTGTAAAGTTATCTACGGATTAATGTCCCAAGACACAGGAAAAGGAGGAGGACATGTCTCATATTCCTTATGCGAGTGCAGTTGGCAGTTTGATGTATGAAATGGTTCTTACTAGACCTTACATTGTATAAGCCGTGGGATTTTTCAGTAGGTATATGTCAAAACCAAGGAAGGAGAATTGGACAACAATAAAAAGGGTTTTCAGGTATTTGTGTGGCACTGCTAGCTATGGATTTTGCTACCAAGGAAGACCAGGATTGTACAGAGTGTTGTACATACATGGATTTGTGGATGCATAATGGGATGGAGATCTGGATCATAGGAGATCTACAAGAAGGTACATTTTTAACCTGTTTGGAGGAGAAACCAGTTGGATGAGCAAAAGACAGGTTGTAGTGGCACTTTCAAATACATAAGTTGAATACATGTAAACCACTCATGCAAGTAAGGAAGCAATATGGTTACAAATATTGTGTTCAGGTGTTGGTTTGGTACAACAAGTTGTAAGGATAGATTGTGATAGTCAGAGTGCAATTTTTCTGGAGAATAACTCGTCTTATCATTCAAAGACAAAGCATATTGATATTCAATATCACTTTGTGAGAGATATGGTTTAAGAAAAGAAAGTGTTGTTGATGAAGGTGGACACTTTGAAGAATATTGCAGATTCGTTAACAAAATATGTGAGCACTGAGAAGTTCTCTTGGTGTAGAGGATCCATGAGCATTGTTTCCCTCGATTGTTGACTATGTAACCCTATAACCCCATGTAGGCAAAGAAAACAACAAGTGGGAGAATGTTGGGTATGTATTATATTCTTTGAATGAATAGATATAGTGTTTGCTATGTTGTGTCGGGTGACTAGGGGGGCAATAGCCCCCCTATGGGGGGGTTCAGGGGCAGCGCAATTGAGAAATGTTTTTTCCTTGGAAAGATGTCACATTGTTTCCTTGTTTTTTGTGTCACCTCAATTTTCATGTCCATTGTTGGGCGGTTTTTCGGCACATGGTTTTTTCTGATGGTTTTTTATTTCCAGTTAAGGAATTAGGGTTGTTGACTAATCCAAGTCATTGGGTTAGGGTTTTGGATGTTGTTGGCTCCTATATGTATATTGTATTGTAAACAATGTATCACTATGAATAAATATAGAATATGATGGTTTTCCCAGTTTGTGTTTGCATTGGAAAAATCTATGTGTAATGTGTGTATTTTCCATTGTATATTTTATGTTCTTTTATTGAAAATCTATTTGCAGTAAAATGTTGTACAAGGTTAAAATCTGCATAAAACCATATACATGGGGAAAAAAAAATCGATATGGAAATACGATCCATGACTATGTCACTTTCTGACTATCCATGACTATGTCACTTTATTCTAGCATAAAAATAATGAAAGAAACATTTTTCATAGATGAGGTTTGATTCAAGCACAAATGTGTTAAAGATTCTCCAATTACAATTCATCTACAAGTGAATGTTACAATCAAGTTTTTCACCAGTTGAAGCTTATGGAATTGTATATGATACATTTTATGTTTATTATTCTTGTGAACCAACTTCTATAGAAATAGGTTATAGTGAGGTCATCCACTTTGATGACGAGCATTAATTTGAGTAAAAATTATCTCCAACAATTTATAGACTTACATAAATTCATTTTTATTTTTTTATAATTTAAAAGTTGTATTTATTCTTAGAATCAAAACCATTCATTGATAAAGGAAGCCATTAATACACAAATATATTATATTACATGAATCTACCATAAACTTGAGGGACAATATTACTAATAACTTCTAGTCATCTAAAACCATAACAAAATATTTAACAAAAGCCCCAAATCATCTCAAACCATAACAAAATATTTAACAAAATCCCCTCGAAATAGTGCACGTTATTTGAAATAAAATGTTAACATCCACGTTAAAAATACAAGAAAAGACAAATATCATAGGAACCAAAACATCAAAACATCCACTTGAAAACATTTATGGTCTAATAAATACTTGCCAAAAAAATAGGTCATGAATATCCCAAAACTGACATTCTTTTATGATGAATATGCCAAAATATAGTAAGCATACAAAGCCAAATACATCCATTACTTCATTACTTCCAAAACCCAATCACTAAAAAACTACCTTTCAAATCATTCCAAGAGAAAAAGTATACTCGCGTTGTAAATTCCTCAAAGTATACTCGCGTTGTAAATTCCTCGCTCATTAAGGAATTTGTTTTCATCTACGTCCTTGTGTTGCTTTTTGGATGAATCAAAATTTCTTCTAAGATTGCGTGGAAATATGGCAAAGGGTTGTATAAAATCCCATATACCAAGAGCTAACTTCTTAAATCTTGAAACCCGACTAGTGTTAGATTTTATTTTTTTTAAACTTGTTTGATAATAATATAACAAGTGAAAGCTCCTAGGGTGTAGTATAGTCAATGGAGGGAGGGTGTAGTATAGTCAATGGAGTGTATTGTTAAGGCACTATTTTATGTAAAGTCATTGGTTCGAAACCCCATATTACCTTGTGTGTCATGTACTGGAAATCGTGGGCACACTTGGAAGTTATAGTGGTAGTAGTCGGATAACACGACCATGTGTCACATTAGTATGTGCCCAAATAGTTGTTGATTCCACCAGTCACAAAAAAAAAAAAATTAATAAGTGAAAATTGTTCATCTTCTTGTTATGTCCTTAGAAACAAGACTTATGGCCACAATAAAGTAAGAGGAAAAATTACTTATAAACCTGATTATTTCATAACACATACCAATAAGTTTGAATATCACTATAAGTTAATGATAAATAATAAGGAAACCAATTATTTATAGCTTGTTGAAAGATATATAGCACTCACTAAGAACATTACACACACACATACACATATATATTATGTAATGTATTTAACCCAAAACTTCAAAGCAATTACATAAAATGTAGAGAAAAACCAAAGAGAATAAGAGAAAATAGATAAACCCTAAAAAATATCTCTTGGAAATAAAAAAATAGAGAGCTATGTTTACTTTTCTCTTCAAGAGGGCAACCTCTTAGAAAAAAACTCCAATTACAATCATGATTCTTGACAAAACATTGCATAACCTTCTATTAAGCATGACTATTAAATAACTATTTAATCGACCTCATTCAATGAATATGGCCTTATACATTAAGAAAGTATCTAAGTAAGGGGTTAGGGTAGGTCCCTAACCTTCAGTCCCCCTTTAAAATACTAGTACAAATTGGCAAATTTGCTACCATTAATTGCTAACTCAAAATTAATAGTTTATATCCAAATTTTAATTGTTTTTTAGTAACAAATTAACAAATTTGTACTAATGAGAACTTGTATGCTGAAGTCTAAAATGGTATCACATATCATTGTAATCACCTAGGATCAAACCTTGATAGGTTTTCCCTAATGAGAACTTGTACGCTGAAGTCTAAAGTGGTATCACATATCATTGTAATCACCTAGGGTCAAAGAACTTGTACGCTGAAGTCTAAAGTGGTATCACATATCATTGTAATCACCTAGGGTCAAAGAACTTGTACACTGAAGTCTAAAGTGGTATCACATATCATTGTAATCACCTAGGGTCAAACCTTGATAGGTTTTCCCTAACTGATAAAATATTGTGTAAGTGCAATTTAAAAGGGACTCCTAAAAACATTGGATACAAATACATAAGCAAAAAAATGGAAAATTATAATCAAAAGGCATATATCATGAAATAATATAATTGTATCACATAGGATCCTCATAGATCACAAGAAATGCCAAAAAAGAAAGCAAATAGTTCAGAAAAATATGAAGATAATATCTCAAGAAAATCCACTACTTTACAATGGAATAAACAATGGGAACAACCTACTACATGCAATTAAATTATAATGTTTAACAGGTATAACATTGAAAGGTCAAATTGTAGAAGACCCCATTCTCTGTAACATATCCACCTAAAATGCCTAATTCATCAAAATCTGGAACACAGTGGCATTCCTTATAATTGAACAACAAATGAACAAAATTTAATCTGCGAGAATAAAACAAGATCACAAAAAATAGGAAAGCATGCGTTAGTCCCTAGAGGAAAAACTCTAATTTATGTAGAGGAGTGAGGAAACAGAGATCCTACCTAAACAAGGGGAGCTGCAAAGCAGCAAGCCCCTGCCTTAAGTGGCACGATTTGTAGGTTTGGGCGGTATGAATGTTGACGTGAATAAATATGATTTTTTTTTGCTGATGTGGCTTGAACTATAAAGCATCAAAAACTGTTTTGATAAAGCCGTGTCACTCAACACTTCTGCTAAAATCTGATCTATGTGCGAATATCTGAGTCTCAAGGATTTAAATCAGACACCTCGAACTTATTGCCTTTAACACCAAAATTGATGTCACCAGAAACCAGTGGCGCTTTAAAACGGCCACTACAAATGCATCCACGGCTGCATCGCACGCTACAATTGCCAAGAATGGATTTCTTTCACGCCTTCGGAATTAAATGTTGAGTATCCTGTTCAAGATTTTGCCTCGACACCGAAATCTCAACCCCTCCTTATCTATCCACGCTCATTCCTAGGTTCAGCACATTTGAGGGTTTTCTATGCTTTCACGCTCAATCCTAGGTTCAGCACATTTGACCTTTCCTCACTGATTTTGTGCTCATGATGTATAACCCCAACCTTGCAACAAGCATAACCAGGAAACATATGTCAATTATACTTATAAGTCTGATCATAAACATGAAGTTTCTAACTTGACGTGTTACAGAACCTGTCACGCGACCTTCCACACGTCGCGCTCCATGCACAAACTCGTTATGCTCAAATAAAGGCGCGTTACATTACAGAACCTGTCACGCGACCTTCCACGCGTTCCTTAATCGACATACCTATACAACAATTGTACCGCATGTAGGTTGTCTCTTGCACACTGATTTTTTTTTTGCAGTAATCTGGAAGAAAGCTTGATAGTTTGCAGTTGTCATAGAGTTTCAGAAACTAGTTCCTTAGTCTCTTATATTATGCTCATCATTCAAATATGGTAGTATTAGTTACCATGCAGAATTTCTGACCTGCACTATAGTCAAACTTATGATCTATTGGAACTACCAAACACTGGCAAGATGTTATTTTCCTCTAGTTCCCTTTGGCAACTGATAGCTATGAAGTTTCTTGTAGCCTTCTGGATATGCCTTAGCAGGTTTGCAAAGAGCAATATTTCAAATGTCCATAGCTTCATTTTTCAAGGCCAATTGATTTGTGTTGTTTATTGTATTAGAGCGTGCCTATGCATTTACTGGTTCCATTGAGCAAAGGGAGAATTGCAAAAGGATAAGCAGGAGATAAAAAACGTGCCATATCATTTCCATCATGAAGAAGGGGTTGTCACGGACAGTGGAAAAATAACAAGTACAGTGGTAACGTTTTTCTTGAAAAAAATTGAAAGAATTTAAATATTTATAGAGATAGAAGAATTTAAATATTGACCAATAAAGATTGTAACCTAGGTTAAGTTCTCAAGCTTTCTTGAACAAAGAGGATCTGTCTCCCTATCTTAAGGTTGTGAGGGGATTTTGGCACATGAAAACACTTGTTTAAAGAATTTCACTTTTAGTTTCACTTTTTCGGTAATATAAGGTAGCATTCGCGTAGCCAAGGCATCTCGCTCGAGCACTGGGCTTGGAAACCTTACTACTTATTTGCTGAAAAATCATATTCTCACTGTGTTATTCCACCGATATGGTAGTGACGACCTTCGGCCTTGTGGTGCTCTTCACCAATAACGGGTTAAACATAATTTTGTTTCGTTATGGCTGTTCTGATTGCAATAACATTGTGATAGATGATGGTATATACATTAAGACTCTAGATGATGATGGTAGAGACTGTTTTGGATGACTGTAGAGACTGTTTTTGTATGGGCCATCTTTTGCTAATTTCCTTCCTTGTTTCCTTGTTGAGGTGTAGTTATAGATTGAGGTAGAGTTTAGAGGTTTTCTAAAAAGCAAACAGAAAGGTTCATGGTGGAAGGGGGGACAACTGTAAATATAGAGAAGCTCCCTGTCTATGGCGAACAGAAGGGGCAAACTACTCACTGACTACGGACTTAAAGCAGACGATATAAAGCAGACACAACAGAAAGCAGTTTCATGTGGATGGAAGGGTGAAAGGCTCGTTCATTGGTGGCTTATTCATTCTGTAATAGTGCAAGTCTTCACATTATCCTATGCTGAAGCCATGACAGTGGAACAACAATTGATGCCCCAAGGCTATGGAGTTAGCCACTTACCAGCAGTCGGTCAGCTTGGGGCATACAACCAGGATATACCAGAAGCAAGGGCAGAAGCATAACCAATATATTTAGCAGTTGACCTGCCCCTTGGCTTTGATTATTACCAAGGAATCTGTCTCATTACTCGACTGAGACCCTGGACAGAGATAGCGTGCCTCTATGAACGTAGGAATGCACTCTGTATTTCCAAGCATGGATCCAAACGCCTTGGTATGTATCCTCTAAGCTCTAACTCTTATTTATTGCATGCAACATATAGACTGTTACAGATATGCTTGAACGAAGTGTTACAGATATGCTTCCATCAGTGGCAATGGAAATGGTCATCCTGGCGATGGAAATGGTCATCCCTTCTTCCAGCTCTTAAACATGAGTGAAGATAAGTATTTATAGACTTGCAGGGTTACAATCATTCAAACACTTGGCTAAGGTTTCCAACTATTCAAACACGTATTCAAACACTTGTGATTTGTGTCCATCAACTACTTGCATGAAATAATCCTTGGCTAAGCACAAGCAGTTAATGTTATGAATTAATGCTAGCCTCAAGGGCTAGCATTAATCTACCTCTCTGAAATGCAGTGTAAATATATCATGTATTCCTTAAGATTCAAATGAAATTGCCCTTAAGATTCAAATGAAATTGCCTAGATATGAGGTCAAATAAGGCCTCTAAATTTTTAATTGGGTAAACAGAAGTCAAGAAAAAGTGTTAAAAGGATATGAAATAAAACTTAGGGTTAAATTGTTCTATTTATGTGAAAAAGTATTTGAAAAACGAAAATCGTTTACAATAGTCCCTGTTGCCGTGAGCTTAAATTATGCCAAATTACTTCACGGCAGGGACTAAAAAAAATCTTAAATTGTGCCAAATCGCTTTCCAAGAGGAAACCAACCTCTTCTTTTATATATATATGCTTTCTTAATATAGATGATTAAGGTTGTTGTCCAACACTCAAGAAACCTCCAATTTCATAACTAAATATCTGGAAACCTCCAATTTCATAACTAAATATCTTTTTTCTCATTAGTTCCAAAGGATTGTCATCCATACTTTATAAGAATATTTTTCATTTCCTCTTTGTGAATCCTTATATTTGTGTTTCCTCTATTATTGTACACTAAACAAATAGCCATTGCATGAGATTAATGCAAAAAATGCTCGAAACTTTGTTAGGAAGTGGAAGATATAGTAGGTGGGTTCTAGTTTATAATGAAATTGAATGTAAAAGTGTCATTATTACCTTGAAAGTGGTTATGAAAAATATTACTTGGTAGACTCCCAGTAGTAAAAGATAGTAGTGTGCCATCGTTCAATGAAAATATGTCCACAAATATTAGCTCCTAAGAACATCTATCCTAAATCTATTGACATTGATGTCAAAACGATGACATTATAGCCTTTCACACTTTTTAGACTCTTTCACACCCTTTAGACTCTGTTGAGAAAAATAAGATCTCTTCAAAAGATGTTGGAGGAAGAAGCCTTAATTGCGATAAAAAAAAAAGTTTCCCTTTATATAGATGATGCCATCTAATGAATTGTATATTCATTGTCTAATATCACCTTAAGACAAGAGTTCCCACCATTTAATTGAAGTAGAGGATCAATTGCCAACTGGAAGTTCACTTGGGAAAGTCATTCTACCTTGACCTAATATAATTCTCTCTTATTGAGCTCCTCCCCCTCTTTCTTATAATAAAAGAAAATTTGAGACTTTGCTACTTAATTTCTACCTACAAGAGATTAGAAGGTGAAAAGTGTCTACTTCTTCCTCGTTGAAAACTATTATCTATGTTGAGCCAATATTTTGGTTCATTGTTGCCTATTACATTTGAAAGAGAACAAGGTTAGCAAGTCTAGAGTTTTCTTGAAGGAACTCAATCTTTAGCAAGATTTAGGAGTAATTCTAGGTGATCAATATCTAAAGTCATGATGAATCAAGTTGAGAAATAAAAAACCAATGCAAAGAAATTTTACGCAAATCAGAGTTGTAGATAACATAAATATATGTGTGTCCAACTATAGATGTTAATGGAAATATTGTAGATTGAGCATAGCATATGTCTATATGTTGTGTGAGAAAAGAAAATCATGGCCAAAACCCTTAGATCTCTAAAAAACACCTTGTTTTTGCTACTAAAACCCTTGGCTCACTGCTAAAACCCTTGGATGTGTTGTGAAAACCTTCGACTCACTGCTAAAACCCTCAAATCACTACAAAAAAGTCAGATCGACCTCTAAAGAGTGGATCTACCTACCAACAAGAAAATCACTACAAATCTCAGATTGATTGTCCTCTAAACAATGAGATCGATCGCTAAACTCATAAATCTTCCCCTAAAGAGCTAAATCACTACAAATACAGATCAAATTCGACTATACACCTCATGCAAATTGAGGGGAAAATGAGCCATACACCCTCTCAATAAGAAGATTGACCCTCTGATCAGAAAATCAATAGTCATACAGCTGAGAAATCCCCCCCCCACTGATAAATTGACCCTTAAATAGGTAGATCAATGTCCCCACTAGAAAAACACTATAGTTTTGAGATGAAATTCAGCCTACAAAGAGAAAACACGATTCGTACAGTTCGTTGAAACCCTCAAGCTAAAGAAATGAGCCTCTAATGGAAAATTTTGACCTCCAATGGTGTAGATCAACCCCTCAAATAATCAAATATGTGCAAAAAATGTGTCTATATGCACGATTTAGTAAAAAAGGATAGTCATACAACTAAAAATGTGATTCGTGTAGTATGTTCGAATATTGAGAGGAGCGAGATGACGTTGATTTGCTAGATGGAAAAAAAAAACAAAGAAACAAATTCACCCAAAAATGCCTCTCAAATCAAAAGTTATAAGCTTCATAAGAAAAGACAGGCTCAGTTAAAAATTAGGCTTGGGAAAGCACCAAACCTAAAAAATTTCCAAAAAACTGTAGATTTAAAAAAAAATTAAAATGACCTAGGCTAGGCTAGCAAAATTAATTTAAATATGAGAAAGCATAAGCCAGTTTTGATGAACCAATAGTCGATCTCCACTGATATCTCTATTATGGAGACAATGACGATGTTAGATATGCGGAAAAAAATCTCAAAAAAGGTGATATCTGCTCAAATATGGTGAAAACCGAAGTGGTTATCTAGATTAAAAAAAGTGTATCCACGAGAGAATTGATCCCAAACAAATAGATCTACTGAAATCTTATGTGAAAAATTCAAAAAACAAAGTGTGCAATGAGAAAGTGCTCGGTAACCAGCTCTAATACCATGTTAGAATCGAGAAATATGTAAAAATATATAATTAAATCCAACTGGTCTTTAAAGCTCCTATGCAAAGCATAAATAATCGGTAAATCAAGAAAGACAAGAGACAAGAGAAACAAGAGAGTGACAAGTATTTACATCGTAAAACCCCAATGTGGGGAAACATCCACCAAATTTGGTTTTTGTGTTCCTCAAGAAAAATACAATCTTACAAGAGAATCCCTCCACACTTCTCACGCATTTTGTAGCATCCTAAATCCTAATCCATTTACCTGGATTAGATTAAAAATCTAGTTCCTTTATGGGAATTAGATTACATGCAAGGAATGCATAGATATCCATGCAAAGACATGCACATAGTGGACATAGCCACATGAACACATGCGTAGCCATGAAAACACATGTTAGGACATGCATAGTCATGCAAACACATGTGAGGACATACATAACTTGGAGATAGCCATGCAAACACATGCATGGACAAGATAATGAGTTATTGTAGAATAAATTTACAAAAGAGAACTAGGCACTCATTAGCACATTCCAACAAAATCAAGATTATTAATGAAATATTAGAAACTTGAACACGTGCCATTTCAATTAATTGGTGGTAATGGTGATCGATATAAATACTACTAATTCATATTCATTTAGTTGTTATCTAGTCGTATTTTTCATCCCTAGACTAAATTTGTCATTTAAGTTATTCATTTTTAGTTGTGTCGCTTAAAATTTCTCAAATTTGTTAGTATTTAACTTTAAAAAAAATGTCATGATTAACTTTTTTGGTCATTTAGTCACTAATTACCCATTTTGTATGAGTTAAAGAAGCATTGTCCTCAAGGTTGAAGGTGAGGAAATTATTGTTGAATTGTTGTTGGTTCCCATGTGGCATATTTTGGTTGCACATCTTTTCATTGAATCAATACTTCCCTTATAATGCATTGGCACCAATGACACTCTCTACTATATGATATTGCTTATGGCTAGAGACAAATGAAACCTCCTTCATCAAGTTTTGGTAGGTTGGACTTCTCTTTTCAATTTGATCCCACAACCTTCTTCAAATAATACACATGAAAGACTAGATGAATATTTGAGTTGGTTGGTAGAGCCAGCTTGTAGGAAACCTAACCAATGTGGTGTATGATCTGATAAGTACCATCAAAATTAGGACCTAGCTTCCATGGAACTTTATCTTTGAGTGATATTTTTTTATAAGGTTGTAGACAAAGAAACACTTGATCCCCTTCAACAAAAGAACATTTGAATATATGTTTATCAACTTGTTGTTTCATTCAATTTTTCACCACAACCAAGTTGTCATCGATGATATGAATAATGGTTTCTCTTTTTGAAGCATTTTGTCTACTACATGAACCTTGGAGGTGCCTGGTACATAAGATTCCATTGACAATGGTTTTGGGTCATAAACAACTTCATATGGTACCGTTGTTTTAGCTCCTTGATGAGTGGTATTGTACCACCATTCAGTAAGGGGAAGCCATTGTGCCCATTGTTATGTTTTTTCATAAGAAAATCATCTCAAATAGGATTCTGAGAACTTTTTGACCACTTATGTTTGACCATCAATTTGAGGATGAAATGTAGTTCTCGTATTCAACTATGTACCCTAAAGATTAAATATCTCTTACCAAAACTTGTTGTTGAATGGGGGATCTTGATCGAAGAAAATGGAAGTGGGCATACCATGTAGCTTGAATATATCATCCATGAAGGTCTGGGAAACTAAGGAAGGAGTGAAAGGATGAACTGGCGCACAAAAATGAGCAACTTTTGAAAGACAATCAACAACCACCATGATGACTTATTTGTTTCCTACTTTTGGAAGTCCTACAATAAAATCCATTCAAATGTTTGTCTAGATCTGTAACATCCTGGTCTTCCGTGCACTGACCAAACTTATTCTTTGAAGACACTTTCTTGCAAGTGATCCAGATTATTATACTATTAACCGTTTGATTATGATTACGAGGCATTATGGATATGATGATATGTTATTTTGTTGTATTGACATAGACATGTGATATTGACTGGGTTCTCCTGAGTGTGAAGGACTTTGGACCTCGAGGATGCAGAGGCATCGATGAAACCCCTTGGACTCTGGATCGAGTCAGGGAGTGGACTTTTGGGTTGAATATTATTGATGTGACATATGTACATATGATTAGATGTTATGATGATTGATTGTTATTGTTGATATGATTCGTTGATGGATGTATTCTGATGATAGCTTGCCAACCAGACTCACATGTGGAGTAGAGGGGTCATGCATGACAATAAGAGACTTTGAGGGAGAGGTGTGGGAGTAGCCCTGCCACAGCCTACTAGCAGTCTCGTCATGGCTCGAACTGTAGGTTAACGATTACCTAGTTCGAGAAGACCTACGATGTCGTGAGGGAAGACTGCGACAATCGCTCACGATGATTCTAAGGGGCACGCAATAAGGTAGGGGCCTTATTACATAGAGGCCCTTAGTATCACAAAATATCACCTGGCGGAGTATTGACTCCGGGGTTTTTGACGTCTACCAAAGTCAGTCAAGAGGTGAGTGGCATCCTTGGAGCACGTAGTGCGTCCTGAAGGGCACGTCGCGCAAAGAAAACAGAAAGAGGCAAGTGGCACCCTTGGAGAACATAGTGTGTCCTGAAGGGAACGTTGTACAAGGAAAATGAAAAGAGGCAAGTGGCACCCTTGGAGCACGTAGTACGTTCTAAAGGGCACATTGCGTAAGGAAAATGGAAGGAGGTGAGTGGCACCCTTGGAGCACCTAGTGCGTCTTGAAGGGAACGTCGCAATGTGCCCTTTAGAACGACCTTAAAATGAATAAACCTGGACGGCCTTAAAATGAATAAACTGATAAGTGAATAAACCTAGACGGCCTTAAAATGAATAAACTGGTAAGTGAATAAACCTAGACGGCCTTAAAATGAATGATGTGACAAGTAAGATTTAAAAAACATTTTTCCCTAATAAAAATGTCGCCCAACCTAGTGAAATTACAACCTAGGTCTAATTAGAACATGTGGTCAAAAAATAATAAATGAACATGTAACAAGAAGGGGGGTAAGAAATTAAAATTTATTTATTAAAGTCATAATTATAATGGAGGATTAAAATTTTAAAAAGGGAAATGGTTGTTTTTATCTACTTTTGCTAGTGTAATTATAGTTAAAAAAGAAAAAAGTGGGTAAATGATTGTTTCATCTACACTTGCTAAATTGATTTTTAGTTAAAAAGGAAAAAGAGGGAAACTTAAAAGAAATAGGAAAATTAAATAAAAGGGGAAACATAAAGAAAAAGTTGAATGACTAACTTAGTAAGGAATCTTGCCTTGGGAACTTGTTATTTATGAACTCAACTAGGAATTAAGTAAGGCGTAAGTCATTTAATAAGTGTAAGGGAATTTTGGGACATCAAGGAGCGTTTTTAGGAATGATTTAGGTGGGTGAGGGAAATAGGAATAATTAATTAATTAATAAAATTAATTTTCTGGTGCAACTAGGGGATCGGACGACATGTGTATAGGGGAGGTTTTTCCTAATTAATTAAATGAAAAAAGAATTTAATGAGAATTTGGGAAACTGATTACTTGAAAAATCTATAAAAAGGAGGGAGGAGGAGGAGTATGATATCATTTTTATGCATAACATTATGCTGCTAAAATTTTACTTGACTGAACTTTCTCTTGTGGGAGTTGGGATACCTAGCTTGGGTAACGAGTGGTAGCTCGACCTTGCGAGGTGAGTTGGGTGCTAGAAGTTCTTTGGCATTGTGTGCATATCCCCTTTGTATCATGGGGGGCTCAGTGGGAAGAAGAGTACCCCTAGCGTTGGCTAGGAGGTACCGGTGAGGTCACATCGATTGGCAAGCGGGAGCTAGACGGAGCACGCACAAGACAACAACTACGAAGCATTCGCGTTTGGATAAGGTACACCTATTAAGTTGTTACTTGCAATGATATTTAATTTACACATGTTATTTTTCTATGCTCGGTTGAATATTTCATTTCCATAAGCTTGCTTGCACCTACTTTCCTACGATATTTGTAATCTCATTGCTTGTTGTATTCTAAATTGATTTCCCATGGCAAACCCAACTTCTGATAGCAATGACTTCTTTGGGTTGGTTTTATTGATTATTACGAAGATATTTTGTTTTATCTTTCATCCCTTATCCTTAAGTTATTAGTATGTGCCTAAGAAGTCAGCCAGGAGCCGAATCAACAGTCGTCACTCTGGTGTTTAAAGACCTATATATTCAAATTCCCTGCTTTCCTATGCATGGATAATAAGTGAAGGATATGTTTCGACCAGCTATTTATCCCTTACTTATCTCTGTTTTTTTCTCTTATGATTAATCTCAAATCTTTGCGTTTCTGAGAATGAGCATCCTTGTGTTTGATTGAATCATTGCGGAATGATTTATCTTTGCCTCTTGTGTTTGAGTATCTCTACATTTTTTATTCATCTCTGATCGAATAGTCTCTACGTTTTGTTGATTATCTATGTGATTTTATTGATAAATCCCAGCACCTTGTTTGGTATCATATCTGCGATTTTAATGGTGAATCTCAGTGCTTCATTAATATATCGATTGTGATTTCGTCATCATTATTGACTGCAATTTACCTTTAGTGGCAACGATTTACATATTGACTGCAATTTACATTTAGTGACTGGGGTTTACATATTGACTACAATTTACATGGTGATTGTGATTTACATTTATTGACAACTATTTTTATACATGAGCGATTTTATAAATGAGCGATTTTTATGAGGGGCGATTTTTATAGTTTATAGACACCATTATCATATTTTATAGATAGAAAATCATGTGTTGATGGACAAAAATATTATTGTTGGATAGTGATCATATTTAGCTTATGGGCAACGATATCATTTAGCTATAGACAACAATTTATTAGATTTGTTCATTGGAAGCGAATGGCAATGAATCCCTTTTATAAACAATGAATTTATTTAAGTCTGCGTTTCTTTTTATGATATACACAACAAAATTGATAATGCTCTATGCACAACGAAATTATTGTATTGCTCCAGTTTAAATAACGAACTATAGGACAATGATTCTATACACTTAATTTGTGCATTGAATGGACAACGAAATTAATATAGGAATGGCAGCAATTGCTGGCAGAATTATCTAGAGATAGCATCATCGTGGATAGCGTTTTAAATATTGATGATATCATTTTAAATATTGTTGATAACATTTTAAATTGATAGCATTTTAAATATTGTTGATCGTGTTTTAAATAGCGTTTTAAATATTGTTGATAACATTTTAAATATTATTGATAGCGTTTTAAATATATTTTAGACAACAAAATCATTAATATATATTAGTAGTATTAGATAACGATACTTAATGGATAGAAATATATCATTCATACAACCAATTAAGGATGGCCAGAGATATATTGATAACAAATTTAGTGACATCGAATTGATATATAATGTGTGACAAAGATTTAAATTTATTGACAGTGATTAATTAGACAGGTACCAATAACATTATTTATGTGACAACGATGTATCCAAAATACAGAACTCTTGTTAGAGAGTGATTATAATTAGGCATTGAATTTATATCATTGTTGGCAGCGAATTGTATAGATGTTGTTGTGTCTAGATGTTGATAGAGATGTATATCAATCTTGTGTGACAGTGAATCATTGTGTTAGAGCGCCTTCATAACTAGATTGGATACAATGATGCATTAGCATTAATGGATAGGAAGTTTATCTACAACGATTTTACACAAACGATTTTATACAAAACTACTTAAATGATCTTTACATAGCGATATTATTTCTACTCATAACCAATGAGATATGGTTTTAATACTTTATGTTTCGTTTTATTTATGGTCAAACCCTAGAAATTTAATATCATCACTACAGGTCTCATCTTCATATATAGACTCTGTGTATAATTGCAAGGTTTATGAAGTTTCTAAATGGCGACGAGATTGTTGCACTTGAATTGTTCCAACACGTTGATTGTGATCAAATCATTATTATCTCCGCCATCGGGTCACAACATTGTTTGTTCTCCAATACTTTCAGATCGGTGCCCTCTTCCATGTCTAAAAATTTCCCAAGTTCGATCACAAGATTGATTCATTCATCTCAAAGAAGGTTGGTGTTAGAATTAACGGATGTTCCCTCTTCCTATTTGTGCGTAAGTTTTTTCTTCAAAAGATGCATGTGGCACAACCCTTCTCTCTACAATAATTGTCCTTTTCCTTGTTTCAAATATTTTCCTGTAGATACAAATTGATACAAGTGATATATAAAAGATGTTTAACATTAGCCTACACATAATTGTCATTCAAAGGTTATAAGAAAATCTTAACTGCAAAATTATCCTTTAATTAACTACTAATGGTTTTTCTCACTACATGGTTCTATTACTTTCATGAACTTTGCAAATATCTCTCGCGGTCCCTGTGTTAAGAGATGGAAACTTTTCTTTTTAAGTTAAATTATTAATGGTTGCAGTCCTAATCTCAAGTTACCATCTTGTTGGGATACTTATTGATCATGTTCATTGCATATATACATGATGTTTCTAAGTTGTGAAATCCCATAGACAATGATTAGGAATTTAACACAAAAGAAAAAGAACATTCTACACCGTTGAGTATAGGTACCCGCTTGAGATTGGTGTGCTATATATTTTCATTTGATGTCCCTTGTATAGTCTCAAACCCATTGCTATAGGATTAAATTTAAACCTGAATCATTGAATGTCCCAAGTTTTGGTCTCACTGAATATTCATATGGATTTCTCAAATTACACAAACGATCATCATTAAGAGAATTAACTAAATGAAATTTGTTATGTGGTTGTGTTTGGAGAATCCAATAACAACTTGGCATGATCATGAATTTATGGTTGAAACAATTTCATCAAACACTTGAATTCTTCACATAGTTTGGCTATTGGAATTTTATTCTTTGAGCGAATACATATCATGTGATTATGGTTCAAGCATAGTTCACATTGACACTTGCTAAAATGATTAAAAAAAAAAAAACTAACTAAAAAAAAATAATGTGTACATTGTTGATGTCGTAACGGAGGGGGTTGTTACAAGATATATGTTGGGATTAGTAGTGGTTCAATGCCCCTGGTATATTCACCGTCTCTCCCTTGTTTCATTGGAAATCATTACATGATGTTATGAAATCCTAGATATATGTTTCCATGTGTAACAACCCTTCTGTTATCTCATATAAATACATGAGAAAACAGTCTGATTTTTGTTTTCTGTTTTTTTCAAAAAAACATTAATAAGCATCATTAGAACAGGAGAAACATGACAAGACATCATTAGAATAAGTGAAACATGACATTAGCATGCTTCAGTCAATTGAATTCAAATTCATGATAATAACATATATCAGTAAAACACGTTTTGTTGTTCTCAATTCATTTGCAAACTAGATTTAGATACTACTTAAAGCACGGAGGAGTCAACCACTCCACATAAAATAAATTACAACTACCCACCCAACCTATACTGCAAGTTTAGGACTTCCATGACACATAATCAATGCTCAAGTATAGGATTTGTCCGATTGATCTTGACCATTTAAGATCTCAAGACTGGTGACTATTCTGAGGAACAAGGAAGTGTCTAATTCCCAAATTTCAATTCATTCCACAATTTAAATACAAATACAGTGTTCTTAACTACCTTTCTGCAAATAGAGAAGATTTGGTGACATGGTTACTTCATCAAAACATCATTACATACTAGTTCAATAATTTATCACCTTATTCATTTAAGGATAGGAATAAATTCCAGAAACATCAAGACAATAACTTTAAACAGTAAACAAAATCATTTAATCGACAATCTAGCATTCATGACAGTTTTAAATCACTTAGAAATAGTGAATAAATAACCTATAACTGGGAGAGATTATGTTCTAAGAAGAAGTTTAAGTTCCGTAAGAAGCATGAATATTCTGTTCTAGAAACACAGTGTATAACCTCCAGAGTCATTTCTAGGAGTGCGTAGATGGCTCCTTGAAGGCCCAAGGCTCAGAAGATACAACACCCGAATTACACATAAACCCTCTCAAGTCGAGAAGAGGTCAAAACTTTCAGAAGTAAAATCTCAGGAGAGATAGTGCAAACATACACAGGGGAAGCACAAATACGCATGCAACAATTTAGCATTTAAAGCTCAGGAGGGATGCACTAAGAGTGTTGGAGTTTAAATCAAGGTAAATCTCAAGAGCGACATGGGTGCAGGTTTCAAGGAGGAGTCAATACCATTAAACCAGGAGGGACATACAGTAGCCGCCAGATCTGGGAGTTGCAGAGGAGGGCCATCGGGTCAACATTCGATTAAGTCTCAGTCGTCAGATCTCAGCAAGGGTAGATCAATGATGGGGAGCCATTACGGGATCGGAAGGTCAAGTTAACTATCATGCCAGTTTGTATTCCAAAATCAAAACGGGTCGTCAATTGTCACCTACAAACATATCAATGATTGGCATCGGTCACACTATCAATGAGCAATTTTGAATGCAGAAATCAAGAGAGGGTTTAAACATCATGCTAGTCAAGGCTCCGCAATCCTCCCAAGTCATCGATCTTCAAGACCGATGAAATCACAACCGTTGAATTTACCTGTCAATTAGTACTCAAGGAAAGGGACCAAGGCCATATCTCTCGGTCAGATGAAAGGACAATAAAGGCCCTTTGGGCTAGTTGAGGAGGAGGGAAGAACCCCAAAATATCGAAGCTCCAAAGTGATCTACATCGTAGATCAATGAGTGTTTTGTAGTCATTGGATCTGTTAAGATTTTCGGGTTAAAAGAATACGGTTAGATAAATTCAATATGCTCGAGGTTTAAGCTTTGGGGAATCTCACTTCGAGAGAAAAGGGAAGTGGAAACAATGAACCACTCAAAGTCTCGAACCCCGTAATGAATCTGGGCCATTGATCCAGGACCAATCACAGTCGTTGGATGAAATCCGAGTGGAAGGAAAGCGTAATCACTTCTATTGTTGACCACTTCGACAAGAAGAAGTCTAGAACATGCAAATATTACCTAAAGTTCGAAGATCGAGTCACGAAGTAAGACACGTGGCAACAAAATGAGATCCAAAGTCATCATAGTCCACGTAAGTAAGGAAACATGGCACAATTAGATAGTGAGAAGTGTCAAGGTCTAGTTGACACTTTAAGTACCAAAGTTATGAATCAAGGTGACACATGGAAATCATTCAACCAGTGCCACATCAATAGTTACATCAACAGCCACGTCACTCCAGAAGATTTGAACCCAAAGTAAACACGGTTCTCCAAAGATTCAGATCTTCGAAATCATTTCTAGTCGTAGATCAGAGCAAGGTATAGGGACTATTGATCTCTGAGTTAAACAAGATTCGACTCTTCGACTAAGTTAAAGGTAAGGGTTAAAGGTTGTGAAGACCCCAAAGTTTTGAACTTCTGGAGTAAAGGAGATCCATGGATATGGAGAACAACCAGGACTATTAGATCTTCGAGTCTAATTCCTTCAGAGGGTTGACAATTTGACACTCCAGAGGAAATGCATCTATGGTTACAAAAAGGTGAAACTCCTGGAGTTCTGAACTCCAGAGGGGATCTCCACCGTAGAAACTCGGGTGAGGAGAAGCTTCGTCCGTCGTTATATTAAGAAGTTAAAAGTCAACGAAGGAGGGCGGTCGGGTAGGGTAACTTAAAACTATCGGTCAACTCATCTTATGACCAACATCGATTGGTTAACACTTCAGGAGAAGGGAGTGATGAGTTTGAAGAACCTCTAGAGCGTCAAAGTTTTGGAGTCCTGAATAGCACCCCTTTAGATTTGCACTAGGTTCTATCTCTTGGTCACAAGCTTAACTTTGTTTTAGGAAAAAGGTTAATGCCCAGTAAAGAAGTAAGTAAAGGTTATAAGTTCAGATACCTTCGCTCAGACAGCAAGAGATCCCGAATTTGGATTTTTTAAGATACCATGGCACAGGGTTCATCACTACTAACAGCCAGGGTTAGCCCAAGATTTACATCAAAGGAACACAAAAATTGGGGAAAACCACCATTGAGAATCCACCATTTGACAGAAAAGAAATATAGTATTTAACAATAAGTTATGATACAATTTCGAGTCACATACGCCTCTTGGCAGTGAAACCTGTCTATAGAATTGATTTGGATTTTAAATGAAATTCAACAAGGGATTACGATACAAATTGGAACTAAATTACAAATTACCAGCAAGAAATACATTTAAATTGTCCTAACATAATCCCCTTAAACTATGTTCAACATATTTGGGTAAGGATGAAAAATATAGACTTAACCATAATCTATATGAATACATATTTCTCACTAAACGAGGATCAAACCGATATACAGAGTTCATAAAACGTCTGAAATTTACAGGGAAGATTTAAAATATGACACTGTAGCTATTGTTTGTTGCTAGCAAATGTAACACTAAACATTTGGACATTCCAATTATTCTATAGTAACTCTGTCCATCTATTGTATTGATACTCTTGAAAAATAAATAAATTCATCGTATAAATACCAGATATCAATTAAACATGTATGTTGAAGGTGTCCTTCCAGACCTTGTGCTCCTTCCTTTCCTTCACTTGCTAATCACAGAGACTTCACTGGTACCTCCCAACCAATGCTAGGGGTACTCTTCTTCCCCATTATCCCCCCGATCCGCAAAGGGGCCAAGCACAAAGACCAGAACACAATATATTCCAGGCTTGCCTCACAAGGGAGAGCTTCCACTCTTTCCACAAGCTTGGATTCCCAATTCTCACAAGTAAAAACACAGTCCATCAAAAATTAGGCAGCATAACATTGTCTTCCATGGCTCTTATGCCCTTCCCTTCTACGTCCATTTATTTATAGTATTATCCCTCACACACATCTATCCCTCATGCATAATTCGTTAATTTTTAGAAATTCAGTTCAAGGATTATTCATCCACTATATGTGTCACATTCTCCCCAGGTTGCACAAGTAATTTCTCTTTTATTTTTATTTTTCTTTAAAATCCACCTTTCCTCACATTTCCCTCTGTGTTCCTAAACTTTCTCTTAGTTATCTCTTATTTTCCCCAATCCCCTTAATTAAAGGGTGTCTCCTAACTAGGTTTTAGTCAGGGTTGGATTAGGAGTCTTCTTAGTTAGGCTAGGGTTGGTTGACTCAATCTCTATTCTATGCACAACCCCTTCTCTCAAGTTGTAATTGTTTTTAAACAAGGATTTATTTTAACAATTCCATACACCCTTGTGTATTTTATCAATTCTTTAGGTTCTTTCTTACCATTTCCTAACCATTGATTTCCTTCAAATATTTACTCATGTCACAATTCAATTAGCCCGTTTATTTAAAATGTATGGTTGGCTTTAATAATTTATACTCTATGTTTTAATTAATTATTTAATCCATTAAGGTCAGATCATTCCAATGTTTTCTAGGCCACCTATGTTTATTGACTCAAGTTTCCATTGTGCAACATGCCCTTCAAGATGCAACTCGTTCTCCAAGGGTGTCACTTGAGTTGACTTGTTTTGGAAGTTTTTCCAACCCCTTGGAGTAAAAAATCCATTCAGTCGACCTTGTGAGAGACTAAGGGATTCTAAGGAATAAGTACCCTGCCTTATTGTGTGTCCCTTAGAAATCTACGTGAGCGATTGTATCAGTATTCCCTCACGACATCATGGACCACTCAACTAGGTAATCGTTAACCTACAGTTCTGACCATGGTGGGAGTGCTAGTAGGCTATGACAAGGATGTTTCCACCCCTCTCCCTCAATATCTGGTTTTCTATGCAAGGCCCCTTTACTCCTTATGGGAGTCGGATTAGCAAGCATCGTCAAGCCTGCATCCACTGACAAAAATAGTGTGAAAATCCATATATATATAAATCATACTAAAATCCACCATACATCATATGTGCATAATAATGAAATAATGAAATAATACAATCCACTCACTGACTCAATCTAGAATCCAAGGAAGCCCCTTGATGCCACTGGCATGCATAACTTGTCATGTGTTGTTACAAGGAAAATCTCTCTATGGCTAGGGTGAACCACAAAAGACAGAAATGACTGCAGAAATCAACTATATCCCAACAAAATGCTATATAAACCAATTTTCAAGAAAGATAAGAAAGAGGCCTACCTCGTCCAGATGTTCGATGATGTCCACCGTTGAGCACTTTGACCCAAATCTATATACCTGCAACAAGTTCTCAACAAACAAGCGAAAATAAGCATATGGTGGAAATATAAAAGGTTAGCACATTAGATAGCATAATCCGTCAGTATACATAAAAAATATGCCCATGGATAATAATACATATATTTGCAAGATATCAATTGGACAGGAAAGGAGTATTTCTATTAACAAACGATCAGCAGAAGTGAAAATATTACAGACTTCCGTGTCGACACGATTCAGAACCAAGAAATCAAGTTCCTTCCAACTAGGCTTCCACCACTTCAATCCTCCACCAAAGGCAAGCTCATATAATGGAGACAAAGAGGTTCTCTATCAATAAGGGAAGATCTTGGGGGATGAACACTATGTTCAAACTTAAAGGACAAAGGGATGCAGACTTAATATGAAGTAAATAATTTCTCCAGAGTAACTTTGCTCTCAAAGTTGAATTCTTTCTTCTTTTCCATAGCTCGTAATTGGCTTCTTTATAGCCTTGAAAATGAAAATGAAGGACCAATCTGAAGCATTTCCAGTATATGGAAGGCCAAGGATCATAGATCTCCTATCGTGACATGGAAACTCAGCATTTAATTTTGATTTTCTGGCACAAATCCCAATGTATGGGGGTTGTAGTGGAGCAGCCTACGTATACGCTTGATGTATAGGGTGCAAGATGTGTACAAGTGGAAAAACTTATATTTTTTTCCTCTGGACTTTAGTAATAGGGAAGATAAGTCTGCTAGGGAAAAGGAATAAGGCCATCTCTACAAGATTGCATAGGGTGAGGCAAATCTTGCTCTAACAGATGCCCCCTAATGCATGAGGTCAGAGGAGTATCTGTGATGGCCAAAATACATTATGAATAACCTAGAAGTGGAGTGGTAGGGAACCAGCTAGATGAAATTGATTGCTCATTACATTCTATATTGACTTTACATACATGGATTCCAAAAATACACTGTAGATCCATGTGAAAATATACCAAACAAGTGTCCATGGCCATGAATAGGAAAATACAAATGTGGTTACATGCCAATAGTTGGCATAGTCATGAACATGACCCAATAGTACTAGTCTCAAAACCAATTTGAAGATGTTTGTATACCATGGAGTACAATCTGATCTCCCATGATCATTGAAGTCATATAGGTATTTTTCCAATGAAAAGGAATAAATAGCTCAGGAAAGTTGC
>ML796988.1:0-21620 GCA_009831015.1 Picea engelmannii
TTGATTTAATAATAACCTACACTATCTTTATTCAACCCATCACCCATCTAATCTGGTTGATAAATATAGAATTTTTCACCCACAGTTCATCTACTTATCTGATATTTAATTCTTGAAATCCTTGTCTCATCTGGTTATGTATTTGACTGTCTTGAGAGTAAGTTAGTTATCTAGTATACCATTTGATCCAATAAACACATAAAGCCAAAACGCATTTTAAGTTACCAGGCTTCTTCAAGCCACAACCTGAGAAGGACTCCTAGAGAGATAACAAATTGGTGTCGTTGTCAGGGAATGGAGATTGAAGCTCAGCTTTCCTTGGGAGACGACATAGATCCATCTTTGATGATAGACAAAGTATGGACATATTTTTGATTGTAATCATCTATCTAGCGACTCCATGAAGGACAGATTTAGTGGCGACTCCATTGTTCAGAAATCTGTTGGCGACTCCACTAGTATGAAATGAACAAGAGGTATGCATTCTGTGATTTCTCAAGTATTTCTGGTTATCCTAATGCAGTGCCTAGTAGATATGACTGGGAACATAGTATTCCTAGATTTTGAGGAGAAGAGTGGGAAGTCCCAACTGAACACTTGCTAGATTTTCATGACTTTATTCAACGGCTTGAAATTGTACATGAGGATGTTCAAATTAATCTTTTCAGTTTTTCATTAGAAGGAATTGCTCTTGATTGGTATCGGTCTCTTCCTATTGCCAGTATCAACTCTTTGGCAGATTTTCATGTTGTTTTTCATGTGTTTTGTAAAGACAAATTTCCAGCTGATCTTCTATATCCTAAATGTTGTCATGAATTCAATTTATTGAATAAAGAACTAAACATTCATGAAGATTTTGCTGCAGTAGAAGATACCTCTCATTATGATCGAGATGTTGATGATCTTCAGGATGTTAACCATAATGTAGATGCTTTTGACATTGTACTAAATGCATCTACTATCTTATATTTGTCATGAAGATCAGATTGTTCCCTTTGAAAATTTAAAAGACGATGGGCAGATTGAAGGAACAACATGTAACATTTTTGAATTTACAGCAGATACTAAGGGCAACCCTCAGTTTTTCGATTTGCATATCAAGGGAAGTTGCAGTAACCATTAGGAACAAGATTTCTAGGGACTGTCTAATCTCCAGCTAGAGCATCAGGAAGATATTCCTTCTCCTTATTAATATGTTGTTTCAAATTATGATAAGGAACAAGGCGATATTTTTCCAAATCTGTTTCAAGATTTTATTGTTGATACTTCTATAAAAGAAGCTTCATCTTTGTCATTAGGATCTTATATTGATGCTCCTATATTCAACCAATACAGTGATGAGGAAGAATATTTCGAGATTTATGAAGGCTTGTTGTCTACTAGAATTTCATCTAGTTCTATTTTTCAGCAGAGAGATGATCAGAAATGTGTGCATGTTGTGGTTGATGTTAGTTATGAGTCTGTTGATCAAAATTGCAATGAAGATCAAGAACATATCTTTTATTTTCTTTCAAAAACTGTTAGTTGTGATAGTCCAGCGTATCATCATGATGAATTCAAATTACAGAGATATGGTGAATAGTTGAGCTTGTATTTCCTCTGACAGAGGAAGAAATGTTTACATTCAACATCGATATCAGTGAAGGCAGCCAACATCACTTCAATTTTAAGTTGAAACAGTATCATGAATAGGTATTTCTTTGTGAAATTTATGAACCTATTGCTGATTATTTGGAATCTATAAGTAGCATGGATGTCAAAACAATTTTGTTAGACAAAGATTGTTTCTGTTATCAATTATATCACTGCATGATATGACTTCCATTATTTTTCGGGTTAAGATCAAGAACAGGTTCAGTAAATCAGTTTCTGACATGGCTTCATTGGAAGCATGAGTTTACTTGATTAAGAAACAATACAATGGTTAGAGTAGGAGTAGATAAGAAAATAAGCTCGCTCTATGAGCAAGTAGACTCTTTCAGTTATTGGTTGTTGAATAAGCAGAGCAGGTTACATGCATGCTACAACTTTGCAGAGGATCAGTCATAAAGGCCAGATGAATCCATAGCCCAATGGTAAATGCAACTGGAACTACTAGGTTCTTGGAGCTTCACAGGTAGGTCTCCATCCCAATTGGAGCCAGATGTTATCTCCTCAAATGGTTTGGTAAATTTTGAGGAATTTCAATCTTTTGGGCTTAATTTATCATTTTATTTGGTCATTTGCCATAATCCATATCTTCAAATTCCCCATTAAGTTCCTATTGATTATGTTTTCTTCAAACCCTTGTGACACTATCATTGACCTGCATTCCAAAACTTGGTTAGTATTTCTTAGAAACTTAGTATAAAGCCTTTTTATATTATCAAAAAAAAATCCACAAAAGGTGTGTGCACATGTTCTAATCCTAAAGTTACCTCGTTAACCAAAGCTACTGCTCCTATACTAAAGCCACAAGTTAATCACATGCCAAGACATGAGTTAAATCTATATGCCCTATTCTTATGATATTATGCTAAACTCCAAGTCAATTCACAAGTCCAGTCCACATGTCAAATCCCAACGCTGAGCGCCAAGTCTACCATACACTCTACTCCTCATCGACAATTTATATGAGTAGTTGCATTATTAAAGCCATGAGTTAAGGCATAAATCGACACACCAAGCATAGTGCTAAGCTCCTCCTCAATTCTGTATTGATTCACTATCAAAGTTAGCTCTCCTATAGTAGTTTGCCTATGAGAAAACTTGCAATCGCCCAGGTGGACTGCAATTCAATTGTCTAACACAACAAAACATTACCTTTTTCATTATAATTCTCGTGATAAGGATCCCATCAAAGAAATTCATTTCAGTAGTTCCAATCCAATTTGCCATGCCTTTGATTCAGATGAAAAGAATGGCCATGACCTTTTGATTGGCCTGAACTCTGGAAATGTATATTCAGTATCACTGAGGCAGTAGGTACAATATCCTGGAGGAGAAGATGATCTTATGCAGGTATGGAGTATGGAAGATCATGTTGTGGTGGCTTGGGGTGAGGGTCACAACTCTTGGGTCAGTGTTGTTCTATTCGATTCATGTCAGACTTGACCTTGTTCAGAATGCACAGAAGAAAGCACTATGTACTGATTTGGATCAATTGGGTAGGATACCCAATTACTTCTATAAGACTTGGTGATTGATAAAATTGTAGTGCATGTGCGAAGGTGTGCTTCAGGTGGCTCTCCTATATACAGTACGAGTAGTCAAAAAGTATATGCATCAGTACCATTAGGGAAAACGCATGCGGCCACTGGTCCTTGTAGTGGTAGCAAAGTGACTACAGAAAGAAGCGCTTGATGGATTCACAAAAATGGATGCATTTGTTGAGCATGGATATTTTCCTGGCTGAGCGCAAGGGTAAATAAAAGTAGTTTCCCAAATGTGGAAGCCATTGCTCCAGACAGTGGCATTTCCATAGGAAACCAAACATGCATTGGATACAACATATCAAAAGGTTAAAACATGGCTTGGGGAAGGAAAAGATGTCATATTTAGCGATTCGAAGGATGTCAAGGTTAATATACCAAATATATTTCAGTTGTTGAGTGTAAAACCTATTGTTTACTTGATGGACATGACAAAGAAATACTATCAAAGAAAAGAAGAATAAGTAACTTTCAAAAGTACATTCTTTGGTTCAAGGTCATGCAGGTAGCAGATCCCAGGTATCGAGCAACAAATTAGGCCACATGTTCAACCATAGCCTGATTTCTATGAGGGAAGTCACAAATAATAAAGGATTTCTCAAGCCTATGGTTTCGGTGGTTTGCACAGGTTTCAAAAGGCTTTATTAGCCACTGAAACCAAAATTTTCAGTGGCTTACTAACCATAAATCTTGGTCCCCAAGCCACCGAAAGCGCAGAGACTGGCAAAGCGCTCTTAATTTTGCCCAAATTAGGTCTTCTTGTTTCCAGATCATTTGGAAAAGTTTCTAAATGAAATATAATAATTAAATTGATGAATATCAATATCCCTTTCTAGATTTAAAGGCATGCATTAAGGTAAACAAGATAAAAGGCTTTTCTATTTATGGTCAACAAGCACCCAACTATCAAAGAAGGAGTTCAAAGTGCTCAGTCATGCTGTTGAAAATATCAAAGACTATTGGAGTTGTCGATGATTGCAGAAGATGATTTGATAAGAGTTTGACCCTCGAATTAGGACTTGATCCTACACATCATATCTATTTGATTTTGTTATATTATTAGTATTCTAGATCCATTTTAATAGGATCATAAACTGTTATGTAAAGGATATAAAGCCTAGTATTTTGAAGGAGACGAGGGTTCGAGTCTGGAGAAAAATGATACTACTTTTGTAATAGACTTTCTCATATATAATACAGAAGCACATGTTCCTTTCATTATTATTGTCAGATTACCATCTCCTTTCTTTTCTGTACTCTGAATGATTTTTTTAAATCAAGTTTGTCTTAACTGCTAGTGGTTGTTATCTCACTTTGTCAGTTCATAAGCTTGATTTAATAATAAACTACACTATCTTTATTCAACCCATCACCCATCTAATCTGGTTGATAAATATAGAATTCTTCACCCACAGTTCAGCTACTTATCTGATATTTAATTCTTGAAAGCCTTGTCTCATCTGTTTATGTAATTGACTATCTTGAGACTAAGTCAGTTATCTAGTATCCCATTTGATCCAATAAACACATAAAACCAAAACACATTTTAAGTTACCAGGCTTCTTCAAGCTACAACCTGAGAAGGATTCCTGGAGAGATAACAAATTGGCATCGTTGCCAGGGAACAAAGATTGAAGCTTGGCTTTCTTGGGAGACAACATAGATCCATCTTTGATGATAGACAAAGTCTAGACATATTTTCTATTGTAATAATCTATCTGGCAACTCCATGAAGGACAGATTCAATGGCGACTCTGTTGTTCATAAATCTGTTGGTGACTCCACTGGTATGAAATGAACACAAGGTATGCATTCTGTGATTTCTCAAGTATTTCTGGTTATCCTAATGCAGTGCCTAGTATAGTTGAATGGGAACATAGTATTCCTAGATTTTGAGGAGAAGAGTGGGAAGTGCCAGCTGAACACTTGCTGTATTTTCATGATTTTATTCATCGTCTTGAAATTGTACATGAGGATGTTCAAATTAATCTTTTCAGTTTTTCATTAGAGGGAATTGCTCGTGATTGGTACCGGTCTCTTCCTATTGCCAGTATCAGCTCTTTGGCATATTTTCATGTGTTTTGTAAAGACAAATTTCCAGCTAATATTCTATATGCCAAATGCTGTCATGAATTCAATTTATTGAATAAAGAACTAAGCATTCATGAAGATTTTGCTGCAGTAGAAGATACCTCTCATTATGATCGAGATATTGATGATCTTCAGGATGTTAACCATAATGTAGATGCTTTTGACATTGTACTAAATGCATCTACTATCTTAGATTGTCATGAAGATCAGATTGTTCCCTTTGAAAGTTTAGAAGACGATGGGCAGATTGAAGGATAAACATGTAACAGTTTTGAATTTACATCAGATATTAATGGCAGCCCTCAATTTTCTGATTTGCAGATCAAGGGAAGTTGAAGTAACCATGAGGAACAGGATTTTCAGGGGCTATCTAATCTCTAGGTAGAGCATCAAGAAGATCCTCCTTCTCCTTATGAATATGTTGTTTCAAATTGTGATAAGGAACAAGGCGATATTTTTCGAAATATGTTTGAAGATTTTATTTTTGATACTTCTATACAAGAAGCTTCACATTTTTCATTAGGATCTTATCTTGATGCTCCTATATTCAACCAATACAGTGATGAGGAAGAAGATTTCAAGATTTGTGAAGGCTTGTTGTCTACTAGAATTTCATCTAGTTCTATTTTTCAACAAAGAGATGATCATAAATGTGTGCATCTTGTGGTTGATGTTAGTTATGAGTCTATTGATCAAAATTGCAATGAAGATCAAGAACATATCTTTTATTTTCTTTCAAAAACTCTCAGTTGTGATAGGCCAACATATCATCATGATGAATTCAAATTACAGAGATATGGTGAAGAGGAGCAAAAAGTTTCAGATCAACAGTTGAACTTGTATTTTCCTCTGACAGAGGAAGAACAATTTACATTCAACGTCAATATCAGTGAAGGCAGCCATCATCACATCAATTTTCAGTTGAAACAGTATCATGAATAGGTATTTATTTGTGAAATTTATGACCCTATTGTTGATTATTTGGAATCTATAAGTAGCATGGATGTCAAAACATTTTTGTTAGACAAATATTGTTTATGTTATCAATTATATCGTTGCATGATATGACTTCCATTATTTTTCGGGTTAAGATCAAGAACAGGTTCAGTAAATCAGTTTCTGACATGGCTTCATTAGAAGCATGAGTTTACATGATTAAGAAACAATACAATGGTTAGAGTAGGAGTAGATAAGAAAATAAGCTCGCTCTATGAGCAAGTAGACTCTTTCAGTTATTGGTTGTTGAATAAGCAGAGCAGGTTACATGCATGCTACAGTTTTGCAGAGGATCAGTTATAAACGCCAGATGAATCCATAGTCCAATGGTAAAGGCGAATGGAACTACTAGTTTCTTGGATCCTCATAGGGAGGTCTCCATCCCAGTTGGAGCCAGATGTTATCTCCTCAAATGGTTTGGTAAATTTTGAGGAATTCCATTCTTTTGGGCTTAATTTATCATTTTCTTTAGTCATTTTCCATAATCCATATCTTCAAATTCCCCATTAAGTTCCTATTGATTATGTTTTCTTCAAACCCTTGTGACACTGTCATTGACTTGCATTCCAAAACTTGGTTATTATTTCTTAGAAACTTAGTTTAAAGTCGTTTTATATTGTCAAATAAAATATCGAAAAAATCCACAAAAGGTGTGTGCACATGTTCTAATCCTAAAGTTACCTCGTTAACCAAAGATACTACTCCTATACTAAATCCACAAGCTATTCACATGCCAAGACATGAGTTAAAGCTATATGTCCTATTCTTATGATATTATGCTAAACTCCAAGTCAATTCACAAGCCAATTCCACATGTCAAAGGCCAGCATTGAGTGCCAAGTCTACCATACACTCTACTTCTCATCGACAAGTTATATGATCAGTTGCATTATTAAAGCCACACGTTAAGGAATAAATCGACACACCAAGCATAGCTCTAAGCTCCTCCTCAATTATGTATTGATGCAACAACAAAGTTAGCTCTCCTGCAGTAGTTTGCCTATGAGAAAACATGAAATCGCCTAGGTGGACTGCAATTCAATTGTCTAACACAAAAAAACATTGACCTTTTCATTATAATTCTCGTGACAAGGATCCCATCAAAGCAATTCATTTTAGTAGTTCCAATCCAATTTGTCATGCCTTTGATTCAAATGCAAACAATGGCCACGACCTTTTGATTGGCATGAACTCTAGAAATGTATATTTAGTATCATTGAGGCAACAGTTACAAGATCCTGGAGGAGAAGATGATCTGGTGCAGGTATGGAGTATGGAAGATCATGTTGTGGTGGTTTGGGGTGAGGGTCACAACTCTTGGGTTAGTGCTATTGTATTCGATTCATGCTAGAGTTCACCTTGTTCATATGGCACAGAAGAAAGTACCATGTATTGATTTGGATCAGTTGGGCAGGATACCCAGTTACTTCTATAAGACTTAGTGATTGATAAAATTGTAGTGCTTGTGTGAAGGTGTGCTCCAAGTGGCTCTCCTATATACAGTACGAGCAGTCAGAAAGTATATGCATCAGTACCATTAGGGAAAACGCATGTAGCCACTGGTCCTTGTAGTGGTAGCGAAGTGACTACAGAAAGAAATGCTTGATGGATTCACAAAAATGGATGCATTTGTTGAGCGTGGATATTTTCCTAGCTGAGTGCAAGGGTAAATACAAGTAGTTTCCCAAATGTGGAAGCCATTGCTCCAGACAGTTGCATTGCCATAAGAAACCAAACGTCCATTGCATTCAACATGTCAAAAGGTTAAAACATGGCTTGGGGAAGGAAAAGATGTTAGATTTAGCGATTGGAAGGCTGTCGAGTTTAAGATACCAAATATATTTCAGTCGCTGAGTGTAAAACATGTTGTTTACTTGATGGACATAACAGAGAAAGACTATCAAAGAAAACAAGAATAAGTATCTTTCAAAAGTACATTCTTCAGTTCAAGTTCATGCAGATAGCAGATCCCAGGTATCGAGAAACAAATCAGGCCACATGTTCAACCATAGCTTGATTTCCAGGAGGGAAGTCACAAGTAATAAAGGATTTCTCAAGCCTACGGTTTCGATGGCTTGCACAGGTTTCAAAAGGCGTTATTATCCACCGAAACCAAAATTTTAAGTTACTTACTAACCATAAATCTTGGTCCCCAAGCCACCGAAAGCGCAGAGACTGGAAGAGCGCTCTTAATTTTTCCCAGATTGGGTCTTCTTGTTTCCAGATCATTTGGAAAAGGTTCTAAATGAAATATAATAATTAAATTGATGAATATCAATATCCCTTTCCAGATTTAAAGGCAAATATCAATGTAAACAAGATAAAAGGATTTTCTATTTATGATCAACAAGCACCCAGCTATCAAAGAAGGAGTTCAAAGTGCTCAGTCATGCTGTTGAAAATATCAAAGACTATTGGAGTTGTCGATGATTGCAGAAGATGATTTGATAAGAGTTTGACCCTTGAATTAGGACTTGATCCTACACACCATATCTATTTGATTTTGTTCTATTATTAATATTCTAGATCCATTTTAATAGGATCATAAACTGTTATGTAAAGGCTATAAAGCCTAGTGTTTTGAAGGAGACGAGTGTTCGATTCTGGAGAAAAATGATACTATTTTTGTAATAGACTTTCTTATATATAATACAGAGGCACATGTTCCTTTCATTATTATTGTCAGATTACCATCTCCTTTCTTTTTTGTACTTTGAATGATTGTTTTAAATCAAGTTTGTCTTAACTGCTAGTGACCGTTATCTCACTTTGCTAGTTCATAAGCTTGATTTAATAATAACATACACTATCTTTATTCAACCCATCACTCATCTGATCTGGTTTATAAATATAGAATTCTTCACCCATAGTTCAGTTACTTATCTGATATTTAATTCTTGAAATCCTTGTCTCATCTCGTTATGTATTTGACTGTCTTGAGAGTAAATCAATTATCTAGTATCCCATTTGATCCAATAAACACATAAAACCAAAACACATTTTAAGTTACCGGGCTTCTTCAAGCTACAACCTAAGAAGCATTCCTAGAGAGATAACACATCCTACTGAAGTCATCAATAAATAGTAAAAAACACTTTCTTCTCCCATTGATTGGACTGTCCAAAGGTCCACAAATATCAATGTGAACAAGTTGTAGCATCCTAGTTTCCCTCCAAGTTCTTGTGGCAAATGGTAACCTTCTATGTTCTCCATAAATTCAAGCTTGGCATGTTGCATTTTCCTTCTGAACTGTGGGAAATACCTTTACCAGTCCTTGTTGTTGAAGTTGAATAAGATTATCAACATTCAAGTGTCCAAAGCAAACATTCCATAATTGAATAGGTGTAATACCTATCTCTACTAATCCTACAAAATCTTTCATTCTTGGAATGATTGTGCCTTTCATTATAATAAGTTTTCCATCCTCGTAACCTATCATCATTGTTTTATAATTGTCATTGATTGAGTTGATTTTAATAACTCCATCTTCAATTACTATTTGATGCACTGACTAGCATATCAAAATCAAAGATAACAAAGTCTTCTTAAAGGAGGGAACATACCAAACATTTGAGATTATACTTTACCCAATTCCTAGTAAAAACACCTTTACTTGACCTTTTCCCTATGGTATGCAATTGGTGTCATCTTCTAGAAAGACTGAACTCAAATTAAAATCTTGATAAGTCCAAAATAAATCTTTCATGTATGTCATATGTTGAGTTGCACCAGTATCATTGATCCAAGCATCCTCAAAATCATTTCTGAAAGAGTAAGTTGTTTGAACTTTGTTTGTTGTAAAAACATAATCATAATTCTAATTTTCATATGTATTTTCATATTGTGTCGAAGAAGATTCTTTCTATTTACCTAACTTCTCATAAGGAATGCAATAATCGGAGGCGTAGTGTCCAAACTTATTACAAAGAAAACAAGTTATTGTTTTCTTGCCTCTTCCTCTTCCAGTTGATTGTGATTGGTGTTGTTCTTCTTATTTGGAATCTTTCTTAGTCCAAGACATATTACCTCTGCCTTTTCCTCTTCCTCTACCTCTTCCGCAACCTTGACCACAACCTCGATTTGAATACTGAGATGTATTATATTGATGTTCATTTTCTTTATGCTCATTTACTTTTGTAGAAGAAATACATTTTTCAATAGTGCTCTTGCTTGTGCTTGCAACCAAAACATACTCTCATGATCGTTGTTTCTTACCAAAAGTTTTATGAATAGCTAGTATCTCACTAAGTTTATGAAAAGTTATTTTTTCCAACTTATCTGTAATCTGCAATGTTTCCAAGAAATTATTCTATGATTATGGCAAACCCAAGATCAAAATTGTAACCATCAAACTATCTTCAATTTTAGCAAATCCTACCTTTGAAATCTCTTGTTTCATATTTTTTAGTATTGAAATATATTCCATTACATCTCCCCCAACAACTAACTTTTGTTGTAATAAATTTAATTGAAGATCAACTCTTTTAGCTTCAGTATGTGAATAAAACAAATCTTTAAGTGTTTTTCAAGATGACCAAGAATCACTGCAATTTTCAATGTGCACAAAAACTTCATCGGAAACAATACTTTGAATTAGTGTTAAGGCATTTTCATCTTTCAACTCAAATCTTTCTAATGGAACGACATCAGTTGGTTTTGTAGGTTGTTCATTACAAATTCCTTTCCATGATTCATTGTAAATGAGAGTGATTTGAATGTGCTAACTCCATGCTTTATAGTTCTTTGAACCTTCTAACTTGTCAGAATCATTAAATAGACTGATGATTTTAGACATTGTTGAGTTGTAAGTGCAATTACACCTTACATCACCCAAAAAAAGAAACAATATGCACTATATATCTCCAAAAAACAAAAAGAACACCTTATACGCCAAAATTAAAAAACGCCCTATATCACCAAAAATAAAAGCACCTTATAATGCCAAAAAAATATATCCATTGCACCTTATGACACCAAATGCTTCTCATAACACCGAATAAATATGCAATGATCAATGAATATTTGCAAGATTGTTTGTGAAAGATTGTAATGAACATATTATATCACCTAAATTGTATTAATTATCACCTTATATCACCTTAATTGTATTTATGAGCACCTTATATCACTTTAATTGTATTAATTAACAACTTATATCACCTTAATTGTATTAATTAACACCTTATATCACCTTAATTGTATTTGAGAGCACCTTATATTACCTCAATTGTATTAATGAATTGATAATTATGGTGTATCATGAATTAATGAACCATAAAAGGCGTAAAAGTTATGCATAGGATAAACACCACACACCATATACCATACACCAGGTAAAGAGATCTATTGGGGCTTGGCTTTGACCCGCGAATAGTCTCGTCAGAAAGTGTTTAATTGAGCTTTATTGTGCTCTAATCAACACTATTAATAATACAAATTGATGTGTTCTCCTTACAATTTATAAAAATAATTTTTTTAACCTTACTTGTGTTAGCTTACAATCTCACTTTGCTTTCTGTGCACTTCATAATTACTTTTACCACTCAATGCAAATTTAGATTTTATTCTTACAAATAAATATCTTTCCTTCACACTTCATAAAACGAATTTATAAAAAAAAAAGTTTACAAAAATGCTTATGTTGTGCTAACATTCCTTCTCTTTTGTATAGGACGCAACTATGCCAAAATTGGGGGTCCTTCTACACGTGCCAACGCTCCCATAGATTGGGGGTCCTTCTCTTTGTTTATTTGTGGATCAGATACACCAAATTGGTTTTTTAACATGCCCTTACTTCTCATATCAAAGTTGATGCACCACATGGATCATTAACACACCCTTCTACTCCCTTTCAAGTCGAGTTGCATGCAAATCAAAGTTGCAAATTGTTAAATCACCACATGTCGAGGGTTACATGCAGGTCATGAGGATCACCATGGGTCGAGGGTTACATACAAGTCATGAGGATCACATGTGGGTCATAAGGTACCATGCTTTCGTTGCAACAAAATTTATTTTGAAGCAAACTTCTATTGTTCTTTGAATTTTCATTTTCATAAGTGATCGACCTTAAATACAAATATTTTGTTTATGACCTACTAGACATCATAACTCTAATTTGATTTCCTTTACAAGACATTTTTACATTTTATGCTCCATCCATCCCCAACCTATGCAATAATTTATCTCAACTCACTTGCGATGTTAAGCTACCTTGTGATCACAATCCCTTTCCTCAAATAAAAATTTGATGGTGCCATCAAACCTTGGAGTGCTTGAAAACTAGCTTGTTGGTGGGCATTCCTTGGGCATAATAATTTTCGATTGGCATAATAATTTTCGATTGCGAAAACTCTTTAGGTGCAATCAGACAAATATTATTTGAAAACCAACATGTTGGTAGACAAAATTTGCAAATAAAAGTTAAAATAAAAATTCCATCCAAGTCCAGTTACTCTTTGCATCACAGATTTACAAACTTGTTACTCCATTAGAAGATTATTTCATATCTCAGTTACAACCCATTATGCTACAAGTTCCAAGTCTCACATGATCTAGGCTCCACATCATTCTTTCTCATCAAGTTTTTCCACCATTGTGGATCGAATCAACTCTTTCCTTTCAAGATTTCATATACTTGTTGTAGATTTGATGGACCTTTCAAGTAGGTGCAGGTATGTTTCCTTTCTAATATTTAACAAAAAATTATTTGAGTATTATAGAGTGTATTTGGAAAATTCCATGTGCTTATTATGTCCATTTTTGTTGCTCTCCTATGCCCTTCCTATTTGTCATTTTTTCGAGGATGAAAAAAACCTTAAATTGGGGGGGCGGGGGGGTGGGACATTCATATATTTTAATCCTTTTTAAACACCTCATGTTCTTATGCTGCCTCTTAGACTCTTTGAAAGGATTCCCTTGTAAAAAATGGTAATATGCATGTCTCTTCCACATTTGATTATTGTTGTTACAATAAACTCCAGATCTTTTAATCGTCATTGGTTTTCATACTGATGCAACACCAAATTGAAATATGTCACTTGGAGGATGTTCTACATGACCATGACATGTTTTGGCACCTATCAGATTGCAAGAAACTCAAACTAGGTGGATAGGGGAAGGCGGTTAAACCAAAATTCAAACACATAAACTTCAACACATTAGGGAAGAAATAGAGTAGTAGACATTTTGAGAACTTGAGATGACTATTCCAGATTATACAGAGGATGTTCCCTTGAAATCAATTTTGAAATATGGTTGGCATCATGGCAACTAAGTTGTGGTTTCATTGTCGCATGTTGTAGTTTCAAATGATTTATCTTGAGACAGTAGATGATGCATCCAAGTTTGTAATTTCCAATACATATCTTTCTTTGTCATTGGCTTCAGCTGGAGATGTGGGTGAAGAAGTTGTTAATGATTCTACAAGTGTTGTTGAAGATGGTCAACTAAAATGTTAACAAAAAAATTTCAATGAAAAAAAAAAACAACCGAAAAGATAAAGACACATCCCATATTTTGTGAAGGACCCATGATTTTATGCATAAATCAGGGAAAAGATATGATTTCCTTCTTTGAGTTAGATACATCATGTAATATCTCCATCTCATGCATTCCTTTTAATTAGTTGGATCTTAAACAACCACTAAATTTGTTTGAAGGAGGAAATCAAGCATGTGTTGCTAGATCTCACATTATGTATGATGATGAGATTGATTGAGTTCATTAGGAGGAATATATGTTGTAGAGCTTAGAGATTTTTTTTTTTATTCATCTTATGGTTAGCCTGATAGAAAGGATGGCCACTATATTTGTTGGAGTCTTGATGCATTTATTTAGGGTAGTTAATATGCACTATTATTCTTTGTCAACAACAACCAGCAGATAAGATGGATCGACGGTTACATGCAATTGATTCCAATAAACCACTACTAAGTTGGCCTTCCCATGTGAAGATCGCATTAGAGGTGGACACTTAGAGGGTTGAAAAACTTAACAATATTGATCTCTCATTCAATATTGAAGAGATGGAGAATAATGAGAAATCAATGAGAAGGAATGGTTGGTATGTTTGAGATCGATGTGAATTCACCAACAAACTCATGCCCAACCCATTGTATTTCCATATTGGGTTTGACCTAATTAGGATAATGAAGAGTGTAGCCTCTGAATGCATTAAACTCTCACCAAAGGGAGCACTCTCTTCACAAACAAATCATTCCATTCTGAATTGGATGAAACAATAATTTCACAAAGTGGATGCATCAATGTCACAAGTCTGGGCAATGTCGATCCTACAAAGAAATTCCATGGAAAGGACGGAGATAAATATATTCAAGCTTAAGGTTATCCATTTCATTTCTTGTGGCAACCTGTAACAAGTTTCATTATTTGATCAGCTTTTTGGTGGATATATGTTTCAGGACTGTGCAATGTTTCCCTTGACAATTAGGGTGGCTTGAAAAAAACGTTTAAAGAGACATATAGGTTTGTCTTAACTATTGAAGATCTATCTCCAAAGTTAGGCATGTTTTGGTATTCTTCACAGATATTTTCGACTTTTTCACAGTTTTCTCCCTTCTAGTATTCCATGCAAATATTTTACCATTGACAATATGCTTTAATCATTGGCCATGTTTGTTTGCCTTCATCTTCACTGCCATGACATCAATCTTGAAATATTATCCTTTTGTTGGTGACTCTGCACTTACTTTGCCCTCATTGCTCTATTCATAAAAAAATAAAAATAAAAAACTTGTAGCGATGCATTTTTCATTCCTCCTTTTGAACATATTTACTGGGATCACTCTTTTGAGTCTAGTCATGTACAACTTTTGGATTTGAAGGGGATTAGGAAATGCAAACTTTTGTTTTGCTACTACTTTGGCCTATGCATGTTTTGAGCTAACTTTGATCGTAGAAAGTGTTGGCACAATGGTTCACCATGATATATCTTTTCAAAAGTTACTTACTCTAAATACAGTGCATCAAACAGGTGATTCCTGAAAGGAAATTATAGGTTCTTGTTTGTTTTCGGATTGTCTACCACAATCTTTTCTCTCTTCGAAGGAAATTAAACTTTTTGGGAGATATTTGGTCCTATACTTGGCTATCTCATTGTTGGAAATTCTCATATTTATTGTGCATTCAAAGGCAATTGTTAATTTCCTTTGGGAATGTTTTTCTAATGTAGTTGCATTCTTATGGAAAGGATTTGCAAAGTGAAGTTGAAGTGAGTAGAGCATCAGAAGGAGACTTAACGACTTGATCTATGCTTGGAGCAGAAAAATGATTTCATCATATCTTAAAATCCATGAACTGGGTATCCACAAATTTTGGAGGAGAAAAGCACTACAATGAGATGAACAAATCCACCAAATTTCTCACAAACCCAGTTCATAATTTTAAAGAAATCACGCACAATCACCTACAACTTTTGGATTTGGAGGGGAATAGGAAATGAAAAATTTTAATTTTCTGCTGCATTGGCCTATGCATGTTTTTAGTTGACTTTGACAATAGAAAGTGTTAGCACAATGGTTCACCATGATATATCTTTTCAGAAGCTACCTACTCTAAATACAATGCATCAAACGGGTGATTCCTGAAAGGAAATTATAGGTTCTTGTTTGTTTTTGGATTATCTACCACAATCATTTCTCTCTTCAAAGGAAATTGATTTATTGGGGAGATCTTTGGTCCTATAGTTGGCTATCTCATTGTTGGAAATTCTCATATGTATTATGCATTGAAAGGCAATTGCTAATTTCCCTAGGGATTCTTTTTATGATGTAGTTACATTCTTATGGAAAGGATTTGCAAAGTGTAGTTGAAGTGAGTAAAGCATAAGATGGAGACTATGTGACTTGGTCTATGTTTGGAGTAGAGAAATGATTTCACCGTATCCTAAAATCCGTGAACTTGGTATCCATAAATTTTGGACGAGAAAAGCACCATAGTGAGATGAACATATCCAAAAAAATTTATCACAAATCCAGTTCATAATTTTAGAGAAATCATACACCGCCACCTACAATACTTTTGCCTATATCTTACGAACCATGAATTGGGTCTTCATGATTTTTGGTGGAGAGACATACATGACTACCAAAAATCTCCAGAACCCATTTCAATGTTTAATATATATTGGTTGTTTATCAATCCTGTGGTGGTTTTTGACAACAATAAAGAACCTTTTGTCTTGATCTCGTGTGGCACCTTGAGTGGGAAAACCAGTAGCACTTGTTTAGTTGTACATCGACAATTGTGGTAAAAAATACATGATGTGGTTCCAATAGTTTTTAAACATCATTGTGGTCTAGTAATTGAGTGATTTTGTGGCAACCAAAAGGAGAAAAGCAATCATACCATCCTAAAAATATACTCAACATTTATGGAGCATTAAGAACAACAATTTTTGGGTAGTTTATGGGACCCTTATAACAACATTTGAGGTAGAATTGAGGCAACATTAAAGATAATTCTCTTTGACAACATTTTACATACATGTGGTGCATGGTTATAGAGCATGTTTTTGGTAGAATTGGGATTACAATTGATGCATAGTTGTTTGGGAGAAGTTTTCACCTCCACACAACAAGTGTAAATGGAAACCATTATCATTATGGATGTATCTTGTTTCCTTAGGTATTAATACTTCATCTCCTGCCACAAATAATAAGAGAAGTCAACACAAAAACATTTCAAAAGGGTGAGATTTTTTTGTTGCAGTAGAAAAAGAACAATTTTAAGAGCTAAGTGTCGCCACACAAGAACCAACAATTACAAAAGTTGTGGTTGTTACACAAGAAACAACCATGAGAAGCTTAGTTGTAACTCAAGTCTTTCTACCACTGTTTTCTCTTCAAGGTTTTCAAGGTGTTATTTTCTTAATCAAATAGAGACAACTTATTACCCAATTTTTCAAATGGAGACCTAATCACACAAGTTCATGAGGATTTAGTTGCATGAGTTACAGGGTTGCATGAGGACATGCAACATATTCAGTTGGGGGAATGTTGAGTTGCAAAATTTACTATCTTTTCACAACCTTTTCCCTTTATTTTTAAACCTTTAATTACTCTCCTGTAACCTTGTATTCAGTGCATTTTAATGCTTTACATGGGATTTGGTTCGAGGTATTTTCCAATGCATTTATTTTAGTATTTTAAGTAAACTTATGATTAAATATTAGAAAAATAACATATTATCACTTATCTTTTGAAATTGGGTTAGTTTGCTAGTAATTACAAGAACATGTGGATCCTGTAACAATGCGGATTTCACCACTCTCTCCAAATTCATACAACCAAATTCAAATTTCCTCTTCAACCATTGAAAATTTTACATGGATTTGGGATCACCATTCAAATATCTTGGATATGGAAAGAATCTTGTAGCTTTTGATGAGATTAGTTGTGAGTTGTTAGTAAATATCTTTGAGATATTATGAGCTGATTTTTAGCAAATGGATGTAACCACATGAGAAACTTGAGGATCTAGGAGAAATTAGTGGATATGAATTTATTATTTGTTATTTCAGTTTCAAAACAATTTTATGTATAAATAAGAGTGCCTTCTCTATTCTAGAAGAAGACTCATAGAGAAACGTCGAAATTATAATGGAATAAATCACAATTTTATCATATGTTGTTTTAATGTAGATCCTAGTTTTATAATTTATGTAGTTAAGTTTAGTTTACAACAATTAGATTAATTTAGTTATGTTGTAGATAAAAATCAACACTTTATTCTATAGAGTATGGGCTTGCTTCAGAAGAATGGAGAGTTTATTATTGTAGATTGACTTTTATTTATTCTTTGGAAGTGTGTTTCATTTTCATAATGATTATTTTCCTTTATGCAAGTCTATTTCCTTTTATCAAATCTTGCTAACAATGGGAGAAATGGTCCATGGAAATCGTGCAAGGAGAAAACTCGGTGACAGTATAATCCCTACCCGATAACATGATTGATTCCAAGTGTTGTCGAGTCCAAATGGCCTGTCAAGTAGGTAGAGGAGAATGCCTGATGGCAAGTCCCAATTAGACCTACTCTCGTTTGGTGTAGCATTTTTGACGAGTATGTGGGCCTCGTTGTGCTAAAAAATTAAAATAATAAATAGGGGAAAGAAAAACAATTATCCCCCAAAGAGTCCTAATTAATCCTAAGTTGAATCTAAACTAAAAGAAAACTAATCTAACCTAACTAATTCTAACCTATCCCATAGGAGCAAAGCCAATAGATGATCACAACTTAAAATGATACTTGGACAAAAAAAATAGTTTATGGCAGCCAAAAGTATGTTAAATTAATAATATTGTAGATATCATCTCAAACAGTTGAAGAGGAGACTTGTAACAGTATCCCTACACTCATTGGAAATCACATCAAAATGAGAATTCTAAATATTAAGCACATAAATAGTTTGCATGATCAGTACCCAAAAAACTTAAACTACAAATACAAGTGTAGAATACTCCCACAAGCATTTGCAAATGGTTATGAATTCAAAATGCCTTCTCCTCTTTATTCACTCTGAAGTAATAGTACCATCTTGCATTTACAAAGGGAAAATGTGCCTTCTTACATCCTACGAGTTCTCTTTTATAAGACAAGAGGAGATTCTTCAGTTCTAGTGATTGTTCGTTTCGTTTTCCTTCCACTTATTATCTCTCATTTCAAATTTAATGTATTTTCAAAAATGAACATGTGAGCATTACAAAGAGAAGCTGAAAAGACTCCTGGGTGATTATTTTTTCCCTAAGGAAGTTTACAAATGATATTCATTAAAAAATATTATCGACTTGGCTCGTATGTATTGTCTTTTGTTCCTTGAGTCGTTCTAGGTGTTTCTAGAGTTAAGTTGTTTAAAAATATCATTATGGCTTCTTTTTTTGTCTTAGCTTTCAATCGTTCTCTTTTTGTTCGATTTTGACTCCTATAGCTTGATATATAACTGCTTGAACATGCATAACCCATTTTTTGAGTACATTCGGGTCTGCTTTGTGTTATGTATTTTCGAAGAATTTTTTCTCTCAATCTACTAACATTTACCATACCATATTTTTCTTCTCTCCTCCAACTTTCCAACGAGCTATCTCAAGCCTGATTTTGTTGTCTGTAGCCTGAGATATGGATGTTTGAAGATTGCACAGTCATTTTCCCCCCAAATTCTTTGCCTATTGTTCTTTGATTTTTCTAACATCCTCTGTCACTTTTTTGGCCTCTAGAGCTCCACCATTACATTCCTCTGTCGGATACCTTTCCAATGAGGCATAATGGGTCCAATTCCGACACATGTATCTATGGATATGGTTGTTTTAAAACTGGTTCTCAACAACCTTTGATTTGTTTGTGAGTGAACTTGGATCGTTGATCCTTAATCATTCTATGGCATTTTAATCCACAACATATTCCTGCCCGATGATGATAATTAGGCTCCAATGGTAATCAGTTCAGGCCATTCCACAACATAACCATTTTGTATCACTCCTTTCCGACGACAATTGTCGGGTTCCTATGGTCATCGGGGTAGCCAAGAGTTGGATGCAATGGAGTTATGATGGGGAGGCTCTAGACTAACGAGAGTCATTGGTTTGTCCAGGCACAAGATCTTTACCATTGGTGAGGGGGGAGGTCGTCGAAACATCAAAGTGCTAGGGAGAAATGGGGTTTGATGCCAAAGAATACCCAGAGCCATTGACAGTCGTCGATTCGAAGAGCAACTAGATCTAGACCATTCATTGAAGGAGGGTTGTAGAGGGAGGAGAGTGACATCATGGTGATGAGGATGCCAATGTGGTGATTAGAGTGACTAGGATGTTATCATTGCAGGTAGGGTGTCCTGAGGGTTGAAACATTTCAGCTTGTGATTACGTGGAACTAGAGTGGGCCCATTTGAATGTTGAAGCCTTAAGGTCATTGCTTTGAATATTAGTCATTGGATCTGTATCCCGAGAAATATTAGATGTTCATTAGAGGATGGAGTCATCGGAGTGATTGAGTACAGGGTGTTATGGAGCTACGACAAAGATAAGGTATGATGGTGTCGTCATCGAGGAATGGAGTTGAAAGACTCAAATACCTGTAGTGAATAAATCACGACGATGATGAGGATAGGTGTCAACACTTGGTTGAATAAGACTTGGTGTCATGTCATGACATGTATACCCATGTCATTCCATGCGTCAAGATGAGGATGGGTCCATGTGTCATGTGAGTGGCATGCCACATGTTAAGGTGATTTGGATTTTTGGGATAGGTTGGCTTTGAGTCATGTGTGACACATGTCATGCTGGGTGGTAAGTCGTGGCAGTGCCACATGTTTGAGGTGCTAGCTAGCGAGACGGGTGTTAAATGTTGGATTACTTCGAGGCACCAATGAGATCAGGGTCAATGATCTCTAACATCTGAGATTTGTTGGATCTTAGGAGGAGGGCGTCATCGTCGAAGGATGGATCAGAGTGGTCAAAGTGCTCAAGTGATGAATCTCCGACGAAGAAAAGGCCTAAGGGTGTCATCTTCAGGAGAAGTGGTTGAGGAATGGGATAGAAGTGTTGGGCTAGATCCTAATGATGATGAGGAAAGGTTTTGGGTGACACATCAACGCCATGTCATATCGACACAAGAGGTAGGAATCCAAGTGAATGCCACTAGGTAATGGGGTGAAAGGGTGAATGAAGGCTTGGAAACTTCGGGATTCCATAACTTTTGATATGTAACTCGGATTTAAGTATGGTAACAGTCGTTATAAATCTCTCAACGAGCAGAATCCATCTATGAGATTTGTTTAGAGAAAATAATTGAAGAAAAGAAGGGGAGATTTCAATAGTCCTTGGGCCTAGGTTTCCAGAGAGACAAAATACTAAAAGAGGAACCTAGTAGAGATCCATTTGAAGAGGCTAATGGACAGGTCTATAGGAAATATGGATCCAATAGCCCTGGAAGCTTGGGACCTCATGGAAATAGTAATCCAAGGTAATTTTCTTCCCGCAAAGGGGAAACCTGGTAAGGGTCAAGGTCAAGGTTCTAGATAAGGATCAAGAGATTCCTCCACATCCATCTCAAGGTTGGATCATTCGTGTACATGAAGTGGCCCTGCAAACATGATCCTACAAAACAAAAGAATGAGATCATCCATGCGATTAAAACGAGACTTGCCAATATACCATAAACATTATATTCATTGCCTTCAAGCAAACTTATGAATAAGTACTAATTTTGTTCGCAAAATTAAGAAAATGAAGAGGAGAGGTTTCTCAAAGAAAATTGTCTATGATCTGGGTTGTTGTAGATAAATCTCATGATAGTTGCATGCACTTAATCTCCAACACATAGAAA
>ML796988.1:21720-61675 GCA_009831015.1 Picea engelmannii
TCGAACACTCGTCTCCTTCAAAACACTAGGCTTTATAGCCTTTACATAACAGTTTATGATCCTATTAAAATGGATCTAGAATATTAATAATAGAACAAAATCAAATAGATATGGTGTGTAGGATCAAGTCCTAATTCAAGGGTCAAACTCTTATCAAATCATCTTCTGCAATCATCGACAACTCCAATAGTCTTTGATATTTTCAACAGCATGACTGAGCACTTTGAACTCCTTCTTTGATAGCTGGGTGCTTGTTGATCATAAATAGAAAATCCTTTTATCTTGTTTACATTGATATTTGCCTTTAAATCTGGAAAGGGATATTGATATTCATCAATTTAATTATTATATTTCATTTAGAACCTTTTCCAAATGATCTGGAAACAAGAAGACCCAATCTGGGAAAAATTAAGAGCGCTCTTCCAGTCTCTGCGCTTTCGGTGGCTTGGGGACCAAGATTTATGGTTAGTAAGTAACTTAAAATTTTGGTTTCGGTGGATAATAACGCCTTTTGAAACCTGTGCAAGCCATCGAAACCGTAGGCTTGAGAAATCCTTTATTACTTGTGACTTCCCTCCTGGAAATCAAGCTATGGTTGAACATGTGGCCTGATTTGTTTCTCGATACCTGGGATCTGCTATCTGCATGAACTTGAACTGAAGAATGTACTTTTGAAAGATACTTATTCTTGTTTTCTTTGATAGTCTTTCTCTGTTATGTCCATCAAGTAAACAACATGTTTTACACTCAGCGACTGAAATATATTTGGTATCTTAAACTCGACAGCCTTCCAATCGCTAAATCTAACATCTTTTCCTTCCCCAAGCCATGTTTTAACCTTTTGACATGTTGAATGCAATGGACGTTTGGTTTCTTATGGCAATGCAACTGTCTGGAGCAATGGCTTCCACATTTGGGAAACTACTTGTATTTACCCTTGCACTCAGCTAGGAAAATATCCACGCTCAACAAATGCATCCATTTTTGTGAATCCATCAAGCATTTCTTTCTGTAGTCACTTCGCTACCACTACAAGGACCAGTGGCTACATGCGTTTTCCCTAATGGTACTGATGCATATACTTTCTGACTGCTCGTACTGTATATAGGAGAGCCACTTGGAGCACACCTTCACACAAGCACTACAATTTTATCAATCACTAAGTCTTATAGAAGTAACTGGGTATCCTGCCCAACTGATCCAAATCAATACATGGTACTTTCTTCTGTGCCATATGAACAAGGTGAACTCTAGCATGAATCGAATACAATAGCACTAACCCAAGAGTTGTGACCCTCACCCCAAACCACCACAACATGATCTTCCATACTCCATACCTGCACCAGATCATCTTCTCCTCCAGGATCTTGTAACTGTTGCCTCAATGATACTAAATATACATTTCTAGAGTTCATGCCAATCAAAAGGTCGTGGCCATTGTTTGCATTTGAATCAAAGGCATGACAAATTGGATTGGAACTACTAAAATGAATTGCTTTGATGGGATCCTTGTCACGAGAATTATAATGAAAAGGTCAATGTTTTTTTGTGTTAGACAATTGAATTGCAGTCCACCTAGGCGATTTCATGTTTTCTCATAGGCAAACTACTGCAGGAGAGCTAACTTTGTTGTTGCATCAATACATAATTGAGGAGGAGCTTAGAGCTATGCTTGGTGTGTCGATTTATTCCTTAACGTGTGGCTTTAATAATGCAACTGATCATATAACTTGTCGATGAGAAGTAGAGTGTATGGTAGACTTGGCACTCAATGCTGGCCTTTGACATGTGGAATTGGCTTGTGAATTGACTTGGAGTTTAGCATAATATCATAAGAATAGGACATATAGCTTTAACTCATGTCTTGGCATGTGAATAGCTTGTGGATTTAGTATAGGAGTAGTATCTTTGGTTAACGAGGTAACTTTAGGATTAGAACATGTGCACACACCTTTTGTGGATTTTTTCGATATTTTATTTGACAATATAAAACGACTTTAAACTAAGTTTCTAAGAAATAATAACCAAGTTTTGGAATGCAAGTCAATGACAGTGTCACAAGGGTTTGAAGAAAACATAATCAATAGGAACTTAATGGGGAATTTGAAGATATGGATTATGGAAAATGACTAAAGAAAATGATAAATTAAGCCCAAAAGAATGGAATTCCTCAAAATTTACCAAACCATTTGAGGAGATAACATCTGGCTCCAACTGGGATGGAGACCTCCCTATGAGGATCCAAGAAACTAGTAGTTCCATTCGCCTTTACCATTGGACTATGGATTCATCTGGCGTTTATAACTGATCCTCTGCAAAACTGTAGCATGCATGTAACCTGCTCTGCTTATTCAACAACCAATAACTGAAAGAGTCTACTTGCTCATAGAGCGAGCTTATTTTCTTATCTACTCCTACTCTAACCATTGTATTGTTTCTTAATCATGTAAACTCATGCTTCTAATGAAGCCATGTCAGAAACTGATTTACTGAACCTGTTCTTGATCTTAACCCGAAAAATAATGGAAGTCATATCATGCAACGATATAATTGATAACATAAACAATATTTGTCTAACAAAAATGTTTTGACATCCATGCTACTTATAGATTCCAAATAATCAACAATAGGGTCATAAATTTCACAAATAAATACCTATTCATGATACTGTTTCAACTGAAAATTGATGTGATGATGGCTGCCTTCACTGATATTGACGTTGAATGTAAATTGTTCTTCCTCTGTCAGAGGAAAATACAAGTTCAACTGTTGATCTGAAACTTTTTGCTCCTCTTCACCATATCTCTGTAATTTGAATTCATCATGATGATATGTTGGCCTATCACAACTGAGAGTTTTTGAAAGAAAATAAAAGATATGTTCTTGATCTTCATTGCAATTTTGATCAATAGACTCATAACTAACATCAACCACAAGATGCACACATTTATGATCATCTCTTTGTTGAAAAATAGAACTAGATGAAATTCTAGTAGACAACAAGCCTTCACAAATCTTGAAATCTTCTTCCTCATCACTGTATTGGTTGAATATAGGAGCATCAAGATAAGATCCTAATGAAAAATGTGAAGCTTCTTGTATAGAAGTATCAAAAATAAAATCTTCAAACATATTTCGAAAAATATCGCCTTGTTCCTTATCACAATTTGAAACAACATATTCATAAGGAGAAGGAGGATCTTCTTGATGCTCTACCTAGAGATTAGATAGCCCCTGAAAATCCTGTTCCTCATGGTTACTTCAACTTCCCTTGATCTGCAAATCAGAAAATTGAGGGCTGCCATTAATATCTGATGTAAATTCAAAACTGTTACATGTTTATCCTTCAATCTGCCCATCGTCTTCTAAACTTTCAAAGGGAACAATCTGATCTTCATGACAATCTAAGATAGTAGATGCATTTAGTACAATGTCAAAAGCATCTACATTATGGTTAACATCCTGAAGATCATCAATATCTCGATCATAATGAGAGGTATCTTCTACTGCAGCAAAATCTTCATGAATGCTTAGTTCTTTATTCAATAAATTGAATTCATGACAGCATTTGGCATATAGAATATTAGCTGGAAATTTGTCTTTACAAAACACATGAAAATATGCCAAAGAGCTGATACTGGCAATAGGAAGAGACCGGTACCAATCACGAGCAATTCCCTCTAATGAAAAACTGAAAAGATTAATTTGAACATCCTCATGTACAATTTCAAGACGATGAATAAAATCATGAAAATACAGCAAGTGTTCAGCTGGCACTTCCCACTCTTCTCCTCAAAATCTAGGAATACTATGTTCCCATTCAACTATACTAGGCACTGCATTAGGATAACCAGAAATACTTGAGAAATCACAGAATGCATACCTTGTGTTCATTTCATACCAGTGGAGTCACCAACAGATTTATGAACAACAGAGTCGCCATTGAATCTGTCCTTCATGGAGTTGCCAGATAGATTATTACAATAGAAAATATGTCTAGACTTTGTCTATCATCAAAGATGGATCTATGTTGTCTCCCAAGAAAGCCAAGCTTCAATCTTTGTTCCCTGGCAACGATGCCAATTTGTTATCTCTCCAGGAATCCTTCTCAGGTTGTAGCTTGAAGAAGCCTGGTAACTTAAAATGTGTTTTGGTTTTATGTGTTTATTGGATCAAATGGGATACTAGATAACTGACTTAGTCTCAAGATAGTCAATTACATAAACAGATGAGACAAGGCTTTCAAGAATTAAATATCAGATAAGTAGCTGAACTGTGGGTGAAGAATTCTATATTTATCAACCAGATTAGATGGGTGATGGGTTGAATAAAGATAGTGTAGTTTATTATTAAATCAAGCTTATGAACTGACAAAGTGAGATAACAACCACTAGCAGTTAAGACAAACTTGATTTAAAAAAATCATTCAGAGTACAGAAAAGAAAGGAGATGGTAATCTGACAATAATAATGAAAGGAACATGTGCTTCTGTATTATATATGAGAAAGTCTATTACAAAAGTAGTATCATTTTTCTCCAGACTCGAACCCTCGTCTCCTTCAAAATACTAGGCTTTATATCCTTTACATAACAGTTTATGATCCTATTAAAATGGATCTAGAATACTAATAATATAACAAAATCAAATAGATATGATGTGTAGGATCAAGTCCTAATTCGAGGGTCAAACTCTTATCAAATCATCTTCTGCAATCATCGACAACTCCAATAGTCTTTGATATTTTCAACAGCATGACTGAGCACTTTGAACTCCTTCTTTGATAGTTGGGTGCTTGTTGACCATAAATAGAAAAGCCTTTTATCTTGTTTACCTTAATGCATGCCTTTAAATCTAGAAAGGGATATTGATATTCATCAATTTAATTATTATATTTCATTTAGAAACTTTTCCAAATGATCTGGAAACAAGAAGACCTAATTTGGGCAAAATTAAGAGCGCTTTGCCAGTCTCTGCGCTTTCGGTGGCTTGGGGACCAAGATTTATGGTTAGTAAGCCACTGAAAATTTTGGTTTCAGTGGCTAATAAAGCCTTTTGAAACCTGTGCAAACCACCGAAACCATAGGCTTGAGAAATCCTTTATTATTTGTGACTTCCCTCATAGAAATCAGGCTATGGTTGAACATGTGGCCTAATTTGTTGCTCGATACCTGGGATCTGCTACCTGCATGACCTTGAACCAAAGAATGTACTTTTGAAAGTTACTTATTCTTCTTTTCTTTGATAGTATTTCTTTGTCATGTCCATCAAGTAAACAATAGGTTTTACACTCAACAACTGAAATATATTTGGTATATTAACCTTGACATCCTTCGAATCGCTAAATATGACATCTTTTCCTTCCCCAAGCCATGTTTTAACCTTTTGATATGTTGTATCCAATGCATGTTTGGTTTCCTATGGAAATGCCACTGTCTGGAGCAATGGCTTCCACATTTGGGAAACTACTTTTATTTACCCTTGCGCTCAGCCAGGAAAATATCCATGCTCAACAAATGCATCCATTTTTGTGAATCCATCAAGCGCTTCTTTCTGTAGTCACTTTGCTACCACTACAAGGACCAGTGGCCGCATGCGTTTTCCCTAATGGTACTGATGCATATACTTTTTGACTACTCGTACTGTATATAGGAGAGCCACCTGAAGCACACCTTCGCACATGCACTACAATTTTATCAATCACCAAGTCTTATAGAAGTAATTGGGTATCCTACCCAATTGATCCAAATCAGTACATAGTGCTTTCTTCTGTGCATTCTGAACAAGGTCAAGTCTGACATGAATCGAATAGAACAACACTGACCCAAGAGTTGTGACCCTCACCCCAAGCCACCACAACATGATCTTCCATACTCCATACCTGCATAAGATCATCTTCTCCTCCAGGATATTGTACCTACTGCCTCAGTGATACTGAATATACATTTCCAGAGTTCAGGCCAATCAAAAGGTCATGGCCATTCTTTTCATCTGAATCAAAGGCATGGCAAATTGGATTGGAACTACTGAAATGAATTTCTTTGATGGGATCCTTATCACGAGAATTATAATGAAAAAGGTAATGTTTTGTTGTGTTAGACAATTGAATTGCAGTCCACCTGGGCGATTGCAAGTTTTCTCATAGGCAAACTACTATAGGAGAGCTAACTTTGATAGTGAATCAATACAGAATTGAGGAGGAGCTTAGCACTATGCTTGGTGTGTCGATTTATGCCTTAACTCATGGCTTTAATAATGCAACTACTCATATAAATTGTCGATGAGGAGTAGAGTGTATGGTAGACTTGGCGCTCAGCGTTGGGATTTGACATGTGGACTGGACTTGTGAATTGACTTGGAGTTTAGCATAATATCATAAGAATAGGGCATATAGATTTAACTCATGTCTTGGCATGTGATTAACTTGTGGCTTTAGTATAGGAGCAGTAGCTTTGGTTAACGAGGTAACTTTAGGATTAGAACATGTGCACACACCTTTTGTGGATTTTTTTTTGATAATATAAAAAGGCTTTATACTAAGTTTCTAAGAAATACTAACCAAGTTTTGGAATGCAGGTCAATGATAGTGTCACAAGGGTTTGAAGAAAACATAATCAATAGGAACTTAATGGGGAATTTGAAGATATGGATTATGGCAAATGACCAAATAAAATGATAAATTAAGCCCAAAAGATTGAAATTCCTCAAAATTTACCAAACCATTTGAGGAGATAACATCTGGCTCCAATTGGGATGGAGACCTACCTGTGAAGCTCCAAGAACCTAGTAGTTCCAGTTGCATTTACCATTGGGCTATGGATTCATCTGGCCTTTATGACTGATCCTCTGCAAAGTTGTAGCATGCATGTAACCTGCTCTGCTTATTCAACAACCAATAACTGAAAGAGTCTACTTGCTCATAGAGCGAGCTTATTTTCTTATCTACTCCTACTCTAACCATTGTATTGTTTCTTAATCAAGTAAACTCATGCTTCCAATGAAGCCATGTCAGAAACTGATTTACTGAACCTGTTCTTGATCTTAACCCGAAAAATAATGGAAGTCATATCATGCAGTGATATAATTGATAACAGAAACAATCTTTGTCTAACAAAATTGTTTTGACATCCATGCTACTTATAGATTCCAAATAATCAGCAATAGGTTCATAAATTTCACAAAGAAATACCTATTCATGATACTGTTTCAACTTAAAATTGAAGTGATGTTGGCTGCCTTCACTGATATCGATGTTGAATGTAAACATTTCTTCCTCTGTCAGAGGAAATACAAGCTCAACTATTCACCATATCTCTGTAATTTGAATTCATCATGATGATACGCTGGACTATCACAACTAACAGTTTTTGAAAGAAAATAAAAGATATGTTCTTGATCTTCATTGCAATTTTGATCAACAGACTCATAACTAACATCAACCACAACATGCACACATTTCTGATCATCTCTCTGCTGAAAAATAGAACTAGATGAAATTCTAGTAGACAACAAGCCTTCATAAATCTCGAAATATTCTTCCTCATCACTGTATTGGTTGAATATAGGAGCATCAATATAAGATCCTAATGACAAAGATGAAGCTTCTTTTATAGAAGTATCAACAATAAAATCTTGAAACAGATTTGGAAAAATATCGCCTTGTTCCTTATCATAATTTGAAACAACATATTAATAAGGAGAAGGAATATCTTCCTGATGCTCTAGCTGGAGATTAGACAGTCCCTAGAAATCTTGTTCCTAATGGTTACTGCAACTTCCCTTGATATGCAAATCGAAAAACTGAGGGTTGCCCTTAGTATCTGCTGTAAATTCAAAAATGTTACATGTTGTTCCTTCAATCTGCCCATCGTCTTTTAAATTTTCAAAGGGAACAATCTGATCTTCATGACAAATATAAGATAGTAGATGCATTTAGTACAATGTCAAAAGCATCTACATTATGGTTAACATCCTGAAGATCATCAACATCTCGATCATAATGAGAGGTATCTTCTACTGCAGCAAAATCTTCATGAATGTTTAGTTCTTTATTCAATAAATTGAATTCATGACAACATTTAGGATATAGAAGATCAGCTGGAAATTTGTCTTTACAAAACACATGAAAAACAACATGAAAATCTGCCAAAGAGTTGATACTGGCAATAGGAAGAGACCGATACCAATCAAGAGCAATTCCTTCTAATGAAAAACTGAAAAGATTAATTTGAACATCCTCATGTACAATTTCAAGCCGTTGAATAAAGTCATGAAAATCTAGCAAGTGTTCAGTTGGGACTTCCCACTCTTCTCCTCAAAATCTAGGAATACTATGTTCCCAGTCATATCTACTAGGCACTGCATTAGGATAACCAGAAATACTTGAGAAATCACAGAATGCATACCTCTTGTTCATTTCATACTAGTGGAGTCGCCAACAGATTTCTGAACAATGGAGTCGCCACTAAATCTGTCCTTCATGGAGTCGCTAGATAGATGATTACAATCAAAAATATGTCCATACTTTGTCTATCATCAAAGATGGATCTATGTCGTCTCCCAAGGAAAGCTGAGCTTCAATCTCCATTCCCTGACAACGACACCAATTTGTTATCTCTCTAGGAGTCCTTCTCAGGTTGTGGCTTGAAGAAGCCTGGTAACTTAAAATGCGTTTTGGCTTTATGTGTTTATTGGATCAAATGGTATACTAGATAACTAACTTACTCTCAAGACAGTCAAATACATAACCAGATGAGACAAGGATTTCAAGAATTAAATATCAGATAAGTAGATGAACTGTGGGTGAAAAATTCTATATTTATCAACCAGATTAGATGGGTGATGGGTTGAATAAAGATAGTGTAGGTTATTATTAAATCAATCTTATGAACTGACAAAGTGAGATAACAATCACTAGAAGTTAAGACAAACTTGATTTAAAACAATCGTTCAAAGTACAGAAAGGAAAGGAGATGGTAATCTGGCAATAATAATGAAAGGAACTTGTGCTTCCTTATTATATATGAGAAAGTCTATTACAAAAGTAGTATTGTTTTTCTTTAGACTCAAATCCTTGTCTCCTTCAAAACACTAGGATTTATATCCTTTACATAACAATTTATGATCCTATTAAAATGGATCTAGAATACTAATAATAGAACAAAATCAAATAGATATGATGTGTAGGATCAAGTCCTAATTCGAGGGTCAAACTCTTATCAAATCATCTTCTGTAATCATCGACAACTCCAATAATCTTTGATATTTTCAATAGCATGACTGAGCACTTTGAACTCCTTCTTTGACAGTTGGGTGTTTGTTGACCATAAATAGAAAAGCCTTTTATCTTGTTTACCTTAATATATGAATTTAAATCTAGAAAGGGATATTGATATTCATCAATTTAATTATTATATTTCATTTAGAACCTTTTCCAAATGATTTGGAAACAATAAGACCCAATCTGGGAAAAATTAAGAGCGCTCTACTAGTCTCTGCGCTTTTGATGGCTTGGGGACCAAGATTTATGGTTAGTAAGCCATCGAAATTTTTTGTTTTAGTGGTTAATAACGCCTTTTGAAACCTGTGCAAGCCACCGAAATTGTAGGCTTACGAAATCCTTTATTACTTGTGACTTCCCTCCTGAAAATCAGGCTATGGTTGAACATGTGGTCTGATTTGTTGCTCGATACCTGGGATCTACTACCTGCATGACACTGAACCGAAGAATGTACTTTTGAAAGATACTTATTCTTCTTTTCTTTTATAGTCTTTCTCTGTCATGTCCATCAAGTAAACAACAAGTTTTACACTTAGAAACTAAAATATATTTGGTATCTTAACCTCGACAGCCTTCCAATCACTAAATTTGACATCTTTTCCTTCCCCAATCCATGTTTTAATGTTTTGACATGTTGTATGCAATGCATGTTAGGTTTCCTGCGGCAATGCCACTGTCTGGAGCAACAAATTCCACATTTGGCAGATACTTGTATTTACCCTTGCGCTCAACAAGGAAAATATCCACGCTCAACAAATGCATCCATTTTTGTGAATCCATCAAGTGTTTCTTTCTGTAGTCACTTCGCTACCACTACAAGGACCAGTGGCTGCATGAGTTTTCCCTAATGGTACTGATGCATATATTTTTTGACTGCTCATACTGTATATAGGAGAGCCACCTCGAGCACACCTTCACACAGGCACTACAATTTTATCAATCACCAAGTCTTATAGAAGTAATTGGGTATCCTTCCCAACTAATCCAAATCGGTACATGGTGCTTTCTTTTGTGTCGTCTGAACAAGGTGAAGTCCAACATGAATCAAATACAACATCACTGACCCAAGAGTTGTGACCCTCACCCCTAGCCACCACAACATGATCTTCCATACTTTGTACCTGCATGAGATCATCTTCTCCTCTAGGATATTGTAACTACTGCCTTAGTGATATTGAATATACATTTACAGAGTTCAGGCCAATCAAAAGGTCATGGACATTCTTTTCATCTGAATCAAAGGCATGGAAAATTGGATTGAAACTATTGAAATGAATTTCTTTGATGGGATCCTTATCACGAGAATTATAATGAAAAGGAAAATGTTTTGTTGTGTTAGACAATTGAATTGCAGTCCACCTGGGCAATTGCATGTTTTCGCATAGGCGAACTACTGCAGGAGAGCTAAATTTATCAGTGCATCAACACAGAATTTAGGAGGAGCTTAGCGCTATGCTTGGTGTGTCGATTTATGCCTTAACTCGTGGCTTTAATAATGCAACTACTCATATAACTTGTCAATGAGGAGTAGAGTGTATGGTAGACTTGGCGCTCAACGCTGGGCTTTGACATGTGGACTCAGATTGTGAATTGACTTGGATTTTAGCATAATACCATAAGAATAGGACATATAGCTTTAAGTCATATCTTGGCATGTGAATAACTCGTGGCTTTAGTATAGGAGTAGTAGCTTTGGTTAACGAGGTAACTTTAGGATTAGAACATGTGCACACACCTTTTGTGGATTTTTTCAATATTTTATTTGACAATATAAAAAGGCTTTAAACTAAGTTTCTAAGAAATACTAACCAAGTTTTCTAATTCAGGTCAATGACAATGTCACAAGGGTTTGAAGAAAACATAATCAATAGGAACTTAATGGGGAATTTTAAGATATGGATTATGGAAAATGACCAAAGAAAATGATAACTTAAGCCCAAAAGAATGAAATTCCTCAAAATTTACCAAACCATTTGAGAAGATAACATCTATCTCCAACTAGGATGGAGACCTCCTTGTGAGGCTCCAAGAACCTGGTAGTTCCAGTCACCTTTACCATTGGGCTTTGGAGTCATCTAGCCTTTATAACTAATCGTCTGCAAAACTGTAGCATGCCTGTAACCTGCTCTGCTTATTCAACAACCAATGACTAAAAGAGTCTACTTGCTCATAGAGAAAACTTATTTTCTTATCTAATCCTACTCTAACCATTGTATTGCTTCTTAATCAAGTAAACTCAGGCTTCCAATGAAGCCATGTCAGAAACCGATTTACTGAACCTGTTTTTGATTTTAACTTGAAAAATAATGGAAGCCATATCATGCAGAGATATAATTGATAACATAAACAATCTTTGTCAAACAAAAATGTTTTAACATCCATGTTATTCATAGATTCCAAATAATCAACAATAGGGTCATAAATGTCACAAAGAAATACCTCTTCATGATACTATTTCAACTGAAAATTGAAGTGATGATGGTTTCCTTCACTAATATCGATGTTGGATGTAAATTGTTCTTTCTCTGTCGGAGGAAAATACAAGCTCAATTTTTGATCTGAACATTTCTGCTCCTCTTCACCATATCTCTATAATTTGAATTCATCATGATGATATGTTGTCCTATCACAACTGACATTTTTTGAAGAAAAGAAAAGATATGTTGTTGATCTTCATTGCAATTTCAATCAACAGACTCATAACTAACATCAACCACAACATGCACACATTTATGATCATCTCTCTGCTAAAAAATAGAACTAGAGGAAATTCTGGTAGACAACAATCCTTCACAAATCTCGAAATATTCTTCCTCATCACTGTATTGGTTGAATATAGGAGCATCAAGATAAGATCCTAATGACAAAGATGAAGCTTCTTGTATAGAAGTATCAACAATAAAATCTTGAAACAAATTTGGAAAAATATCGCCTTGTTCCTTATCATAATTTGAAACAACATATTCATAAGGAGAAGGAGGATCTTTTTGATGCTCTAGATGGAGATTAGAAAGTCCCTAAAAATCTCGTTCCTCATGGTTACTGCAACTTACCTTGATCTGCAAATCATAAAATTGAGGGATGCCCTTAGTATCTACTATAAATTCAAAACTTTTACATGTTGTTACTTCAATTTGCCCATCGTCTTTTAAATTTTCAAAGGGAACAATCTGATCTTCATGACAATCTAAGATAGTAGATGCATTTAGTACAATGTCAAAAGCATATACATTATGTTTAAAATCCTGAATATCATCAATATCTCGATCATAATGAGAGGTATCTTCTACTGCAGCAAAATCTTCATGAATGTTTAGTTCTTTATTCAATAAATTGAATTCATGACAACATTCGGGATATAGAAGATCGACTGGAAATTTGTCTTTACAAAACACATGAAAAGTAGCATGAAAATATGCCAAAGAGATTATACTGGCAAGAGGAAGAGACCGGTACCAATCACAAGCAATTCTCTCTAATGAAAAACTGAAAAGCTTAATTTGAACATCCTCATGTACAATTTCAAGCCGATGAATAAAGTCATGAAAATCCAACAAGTGTTCAGCTGGCACTTCCCACTCTTTTCCTTGAAATCTAGGAATACTACGTTCCCATTCATCTCTACTAGGCACTGCATTAAGATAACCATAAATACTTGAGAAATCGCAGAATGCATACCTCTTGTTCGTTTCATAATAGTGGAGTCGCCAACAAATTTTTGAACAATAGAGTCACCACTGAATCTGTCCTTCATGGAGTTTCCAGATAGATGATTACAATCGAAAATATGTCTATACTTTGTCTATCATCAAAGCTATATCTATTTTGTCTCCCAAGGAAGTTGAGCTTCAATCTCTGTTCTCCGACAATGATGTCAATTTGTTATCTCTCAAGGAGTCCTTCTTAGGTTGTAGCTTGAAGAAGCCTGGTAACTTAAAATGTGTTTTGGTTTCATGTGTTTATTGGATCAAATGGGATACTAGATAACTGAATTACTCTCAAGACAGTCAAATACATAACCAGATGAGACAAGGCTTTCAAGAATTAAATATCAGATAAGTAGCTGAACTGTGGGTGAAGAATTCTATATTTATCAACCAGATCAGATGGGTGATGGGTTGAATAAAGATAGTATAGGTTATTATTAAATCAAGCTTATGAACTGACAAAGTGAGATAGTAGTCACTAGCAGTTAAGACAAACTTGATTTAAAACAATCATTCAAAGTACAAAAAAGAAAGGAGATGGTAATCTGACAATAATAATGAAAGGAACATGTGATTCTGTATTATATATGAGAAAGTCTATTACAAAAGTAGTATCGTTTTTCTCCAGACTCGAACCCTTGTCTCCTTCAAAATACTAGGATTTATAGCCTTTACATAACAATTTATGATCCTATTAAAATGGATCTAGATTACTAATAATATAAAAAAATCAAATAGATATGATGCATAGGATCAAGTCCTAATTTGAGGGTCAAACTCTTATCAAATCATCTTCTGCAATCATCGACAACTCCAATAGTATTTGATATTTTCAAAATCATGAATGAGCACTTTGAACTCCTTCTTTGACAATTGAGTGCTTATTGACCATAAATAGAAAATCCTTTTATCTTGTTTACCTTAATATCTGCCTTTAAATCTAGAAAGGGATATGGATATTCATCAATTTAATTATTATATTTCATTTAGAACCTTTTCCAAATGATCTGGAAACAAGAAGACCCGATTTGAGAAAAATTAAGAGTGCTCTGCCAGTCTTTGTGATTTCGGTGGCTTGGGGACCAAGATTTATGGTTAGTAAGCCACCGAAAATTTTGGTTTCGGTGGCTAATAATGCCTTTTGAAACCTGTTCAAGCCACTGAAACCGTAGGCTTGAGAAATCCTTTATTACTTGTGACTTCCCTCCTAGAAATCAGGCTATGGTTGAACATGTGGCCTGATTTGTTGCTCGATACCTGGTATCTTCTACCTGCATGACCCAGAACTGAAGAATGTACTTTTGAAAGATACATATTCTTCTTTTCTTTGATAGTCTTTCTCTGTCATGTCCATCAAGTAAACAATAGGTTTTACACTCAACAACTGAAATATATTTGGTATCTTAACCTCAACAACCTTCCAAATGCTAAATCTGACATCTTTTCCTTCCCCAAGCCATGTTTTAACCTTTTTTCATGCTGTATGCAATGGACGTTTGGTTTCCTGTGGCAATGCCACTATCTGGAGCAATGGCTTCCACATTTTGGCAGCTACTTGTATTTACCCTGTCGCTCAGCTAGGAAAATATCCATGCTCAACAAATGCATCCATTATTGTGAATCCATCAAGTGTTTCTTTCTGTAGTCACTTCGCTACCATTATAAGGACCAGTGGTTACATTCGTTTTCCCTAATGGTACTGATGCATATAATTTCTAACTTCTCGTACTGTATATAGGAGAGCCACTTGTAGCACACCTTCGCATAGGGACTAAAATTTTATCAATCACCAAGTCTTATAGAAGTAATTGGGTATCCTGTCCAACTGATCCAAATCGGTACATGGTGCTTTCTTCTGTGCTATCTGAACAAGGTGAAGTCTAGCATGAATCAAATACAACAACATTGACCCAAGAGTTGTGACACTCACCCCAAGCCACCACAACATGGTCTTCCATACTCCATACCTGCACGAGATCATCCTCTCCTCTAGGATCTTGTAACTATTGCCTCAATGATACTGAATATGCATTTCCAGAGTTCAGGCCAATCAAAAGGTCATGGACATTCTTTGCATCTGAATCAAAGGCATGGAAAATTGGATTGGAATTACTGAAATGAATTTCTTTAATGGGATCCTTATCACGAGAATTATAATGAAAAGGACAATGTTTTGTTGTGTTAGACAATTGAATTGCAGTCCACCTGGGTGATTGTGTGTTTTTCTCATAGGAGAACTATTGCAAGAGAGCTAACTTTGTCGGTGCATCAATACAGAATTGAGGAGGAGCTTAGTGCTATGCTTGGTGTGTCGATTTATGCCTTAACTCATGGCTTTAATATTGCAACTGCTCATATAACTTATCGATGAGGAGTAGAGTGTATGGTAGACTTGGCGCTTAGTGTTGGGTTTTGACATGTGGACTCAGATTGTGAATTGACTTGGACTTTAGCATAATATCATAAGAATAGGACATATCTCTTTAACTCGTGTCTTTTCATGTGAATAACTCGTGGCTTTAGTATAGGAGTAGTAGCTTTGGTTAACAAGGTAAATTTAGGATTAGAACATGTGCACACACCTTTTGTGGATTTTTTTGATATTTTATTTGACAATATAAAAAGGCTTTAAACTAAGTTTCTAAGAAATACTAACCAAGTTTTGGAATGCAGGTCAATGGCAATGTCACAAGGGTCTGAAGCAAATATAATCAATAGGAACTTAATGGGGAATTTGACGATATGGATTATGGAAAATGACCAAAGAAAATGATAAATTAAGCCCAAAAGAATGAAATTCCTCAAAATTTACCAAACCATTTGAGGAGATAACATGATGGTTTGGGTGTATTTTTTAAGGGAAAAATTAGAGGCATTAAAATAGTTTCAATCATTTTAGAATTTGGTTGAAACTGCAACCGGGGAGAAAATTACCACTTTGCATATAAACAATGGAGGTGGATTCACTTAATCATATATTGATGAACTGAGGTCTGTAACACTAGTCTCAAGCTAGGGTTTAACAAACGCGGTTACAACAACAACCAATATGGTTACCAAAGGGGGAGGGAGTGGAACCCCCTCCTACAAGTAGGTGGTGGTGAACAGAGGGAAAGGCCCACACGACGTTGATTTCAAGGAACCTCTGACAGACACCTCGGGACCAGTATCGGAAAAGAATCATGAGGGAAACCAAGGAAAAAGTGATTGCATGGGGGAAGATGCCAGAGAAGCTCAGAACGATACGCAAGAAATGGCAAACCTCGATGGGGTAGATGGGCGCAACCCGTGTAAACCTAAGACAACATTGATCCCCAAAGCTATACTGGAAGACCCCCAAACACAAATCTTCCAGAATGAGATGAAGACACATGCATTGATCTGCAAGTTCATGGGCTTGTGGCCCACAGAAAAAATGTTGCGTAGCTGGATAAAATACCACTGGAAGCCGAGTGGAGAAGTTGAAATCCACCTGGGATCGAAATGCTTCTTTACAATAGTCTTTATGAACCCTGAGGATAGAGATAAAATCTTTGAGGGGGGTCATATTTCCACGCCTTAGCGGGGCTGTACATGTGCCCATGGAAAGAAAACTTCTCCCCAAAGAAAGAAACATTCAAAAATGTCCCAGTTTGGCTGAGGCTTTACTCCTTACCACTAGATTACTGGCTTTCGTCCATATTCAAAGATATAGGGAACAAGTTGGGAAAATATGTCAAGACATCGAAAGCAACATTAAAATGAATATACACATCCTATGCAAGGATCTACATAGAAATGGATGTCTCGAGGGCACTCCCAGAAGCCATAAGCCTGGAGTTTAGGGATGAGGAATGGATATAGAACATAGACCACAAACAGATCCCATTTCGATGCATAATATGTCATGAACATAGACACCTACTAAGAGAATGTCCTCTCAATAAAGAACAAGAACCGAAAAACACCAAACACCAACAGGATGAGGACGGGTTTTTGAAGCCAAATCACAAAAGCAGAGGAAACAAAAGACAAGGCAATGCCCCAATAGGAAGCAACCCAGAAGCCTGGATTAGAACAGAAGGAAGAGGAAATCCAAACCAAGGGGAAGAAGGAGGCAAGGAAAAGACGAAATCTAGTGAAACAAATGAACAAGAAACTCATGAGAACCCAAAAAATCCAAGTGACAAGGGAGAACATGGATGTAGTGCAAGTCCTATGGAAGGAGGAAACAAAGAAGCCAACACCCCAATGTAGGAGGTAGACGGAGATTTTGAGATGACACTAAGCAAGGTAGGAACAAAATACCCAGATTTCAGAGACATCGTGGAAAGGGAAGGAATAGATCTCTAGAACATACTGGAGCAATGGAAAAGGCAGGGATTTGACAATGTTCCAATGGAGAAACTAGATCACATTCAAGATCTCTTCCTCCTAAGGGAGGAAGAAAAATCCAGAGGTACAAAGAACTTGCATGGCGAGATAGGGTTCCTGGGAATCAAAACATGTGATGGACAACCACAACACTCACCCAAGCAAGAAAGGTGAAAGAAAGGAAGCAAATCAAACAATGTAGCCCTACAAGAACTAGGAGCCTTGTTGATAAACTCAGGTAAGATTAAAAATCTCTTCCCCAACTCCCCCCCACATGTTTAAATGAAGATTATAAATTGTAATATAAGAGGCCTAAACAACCCAAGAAAGCAATTAATCCTTAAAAATAAACTGAGGAAGGAACAACCTTACCTTTGTTTCATTCAAGAGACAAAATGCACACTAGGCAGAATGGAAATCATCAGTAAAAAGCATTGGAGTAAGTACAAGATGTTGGTTGTCGAAAGCCAATAGACTGCATGAGGCATTGTCACCTTGTGGAACCCACAATCGGTGAATCTACTTACAACAAAATCCATGAGACATACACTATCTGTTAACATGTAAATCATAGGGAACATGATGGAAATTCTATGCACGAATGTGTATGGTCCCCAGGTGTTGGAGGAGAAAAGGAGAATGCCCCTAGACCTAGATAATCTAAGAGATCGAACTAACAAGCTCCTCTGTATCCTGGCTGGGGACTTCAACATCATCACTACTCTTGCGAAGAAAAAAGGGGGCACCAGGAGACTGGACAGAGATGTGGAAGACTTCTCAGCTTTCATCTACACAATGGATATGGTGGACATCAGAACCAACAATGGACAGTTCACCTAGAACAACAAACAACTATCTCACCACCAAGTAGCTACAAGGCTAGATATATTCTTGGTGTTAGAATCCATCATTATGCAAGGAGTAGCTTTGGACTGCAGCATCCTCCCATGGGGGGATCGGACCATTGGTCGGTTCAATTGGAAGTGAATTTTAAAACCACATCGAAGAACAAACCATTTGGATTTGAGAAATTTTGGATCGACCATCCCACCTTCAAGGAGAACATCAAACAATGGTGGCAGGAGGAACATCGGACCAAGGGACAAGGATGTTCAAACTATACAAGAAACTCAAGTACATCAAACAAAAACTCAAGGAGTGGAACAAGGAAATCTTTGGAAACATAAACCGGGGGAAAAAAAGTATTGAGGACATGATGAGGATGCTCCAAGAACTTTTCATCAAAGAGGGATACACAGAGGCTTGGAAAAAAGAAGAGATCCAAATGAGCCAGGAATGGGAAGCAAGATGCAACCAGGAAGAAACTCTATGGCTCAACAAATCCAGAATAAGGTGGCTAAAGGAAGGGGAGATGAACACCAAGTTTTTTCATAAAACAACTATTGCAAGAAGATCTCATAACAAAATCTTGAAGATTAGGGATCAGGATGAGATTGAAAGAGAATCCCACCAGGACATTGAAAACACACTAGTCAATCACTTCCAGGGGATATCCAAAGAGCCCAACCAAGACAAATTTGTTGGTCATCGGATTTGTTTGTCGAAGTCATAGTTCGTCTTGAGTTCGCAAGAATAGAGAGAGGACATGTATCCTAGATAAATAGATTGATCATCAGGTGTGTGGGCTGAAAGTGTAGTTATGTATGTGCTCACTGATGACGGGTTAGTCACCAAAGCTATGTCAAGTGCATTGTCGTCACGTTTAAATGGAGATCCATCCAGGTCTCAATCAACCCCTCAGTCAGCTATAAAGAGATCATCTCTAAGGTAAGGTATAGATCAACAAGAAGAAATATTTCATTCTCTCAACGAGTAGGTCGAAGCATCTAGTGAAAAGTTTGATCAATCAGGTAGGATTATTGTGGGCTTTTGGCTCCTCTATCGTGTGTTGCTTGAGGTGAAATCCCTAGGTCTTGGTGGGATGTCTCTTGTAGGTATCCAAGGAGAAGATATATACTCGATCGGTTTGATATCGAAGCAATTAGATGTTTCTAAATGAGAATTGATTGGGTGGTTCATAGGGTAAGACTTATAATCATCCTCCCTCCATCCTAGGGTTGGGGTTCGCAAGGTGTGATGGCTCGTGTAGTCCCTTCCTTGCCTACCTGGTGGATAGGTTTGTGTGATTGATCTAGCAATCAATCAAAAAAGAAAATAGACTGAGTGTAGCAACGACATATATAAGCATCAATGTCTAAATCCTTTCACTACATCCTACGTGTCTATCATGTCTGGCTTCATTCCGTGCAACACATCTTGTGGTGCGTTTTCTCATTTTCATCATTTTGTCCACCTCACCCTCTAGAGATGTCTCTATCTATCTATTTCCTCTCCCTGTATCTAGCCTCTCGTCAAACGTTATTGCAGCATCAAGGCACAAAACCTCAAAGAAATCGATTCAATCCATCCAATCAGAGAGAAACTTCATGGAATGGCCATGTTAATAAAGAAGAAAATCCATTTAAGTGCCCCTATGAGCAATTATGTCTTCACAAGCATACACTAGAATGTTGTTTGAATTCATCAAAGCATTTATGGGGTTGAAGCTCACCTATATCAACAAAATAGTGGAGCTAAGAATAATTCTTTGTAAAGGAAGGCAAGGTAAGGTAAAGGGTTCATAGCATGCCATGCCTCGTCTAGTCTCACTTCCTGGTTTCATCAATGAGTTGGGTTGCACTCAATCTCCTAGGGTAAAGTGGTAAGTGGAAGTCTGACCAAGTTATATTCATGAAAGTAAGATAGGTTGAGGCATAGCGGTAAATAGTGAAGGTTAAAGTGCCCACCCACCCCCATAAGAGATCTCTATGAAGTTCAGGCATGCAGTGATGCAGTTCTAACGATGAAATGATCCAAGATTGTTTTAGTGCCCAGTTTTCCTTCTGGCATTCAAAGGTAATAGTCTTGGTCTAAGACCCCAATCTAATATTATATATAGGAGTAATTCATGAATCCATCATAGTCAAATTTCGATCCAATGATATGACCCAAGCACGTAAGATAAATAACTAAGTTTCGTAAGTAAGAAAGTCAATTAAAGGGTGGTTGAATAACACAACATAGTTGGATAGATGCACATTAAGTAAAGGCAAATAGTATAAAAAAGAAAGTAAAGAGCCATGTTTGCATAACAAATAGGTAGTCCGTTCCACTCTTTCTTTATTCTCTTTGTGAGTCTCGGTTATTGGTAGGTTGTAAACATAGGTAGGCATTGTCAAGTGGGTCAAATGGGTTTTTTTTTAAAATAAGTAGGCCTAGCTCAAGCATAAGTGATTTGTTTTTCCATGAGGTCTGGTTCGTCTGAGCTATTACTAATTTCCTATAGCTCGGCATGTTCGAATTGGTCTGCCCTTGTGAGTTCCTAGTTCGGCCCGTTGGGCATGAAATCCCAGGTCTCTATCTGTGGAAGTGTGTGACAACTACAATAGAAAGTATGACGGTGGCAGATAATTTGGCGGTGGTTGACTGTACGACGGTTGATTTCTGGTTCTATTTTTTTTTCTTGTTGCGGATTAATATTTTTTTTCTTTCAAAAATGTTCTCATATAGAAACAGAATAATTCATTTTTTCCAACTGAATTTGATTTTTTTAATGGACAAGCCAAGGGTCGATTGGTGGTCAAGGACCAAATCAGAGAAACTCTAAGAAATGAAGGTTGGCGAAAAGATAGATCAACCAATGGCGAGGATCAGAAAAACAAGGCTTTGATACCAAATGTGGTGAACAATGTTAGTCCACACATAAGTTATCCAAAATATATGGGATATAAAGTAATACATTTAGGATGAAATAATAATATATTGAGTAAATGTATAAGAATGAATGAGATAGATCAGATGATTACAAATGAGAATGAGGACTCGTATATATACCCACACAGGGGTGCCATTTCATAAGAGACATGACCCTCCATCATGAAGGTGTCTCTTCATAACATATTTATTTATTGAGTATTAATTAGTATTGTTTAATCATTGTTTATTTATATCGATATATGTGTGTGTGTGTGTTCATAACACTTCGAACCGACCAGTTCCGTACAAATCCGTACGAGGCGACTACGGACCCACATATATGAATTTGTTTTAGAAAAAAACCCATAAATTAAGGGAGGATTCATAAAACCTAACCTTAGGGCCTATTAAAACCTATTTAAAGAGGCCCCCCTTACATTCTCCTTTATCTTTCATTTTCATCCTTTTATTTAAATTTTTAACATTACCATTAATTTCTTTAGGATGTTTGAGAGTGGTTCCAACCTCATTGGAGTTGATATGGAGAAAGTAGAATTTTAGGTCCCATTCAAAATTCAACAGAATTAATAGTTTTCAAGATTCCAAGATTGGCAGGATTGCAAGTTGCAACGTTTCCACTGGATTATATCATGTATGTGTTAACTTTGGTAGCATCGATGGTCATTCTCCAATGAGAGGACATATGGGCCACCTTGAGGCTGGCCAGGGAGATTTGGAGAATCAACCAGTCTTGTGAGGTATTGAAAAAAGCCAGGGGGAACGTACAACCTCTGTGAGTCAAACCAAAAGTCAGGATGAACAAGATTCTATGTAAGTCTAATTCAAAAGTCAGGGGGAACATACAACCTCTGTGAGCATAGAGAGTCTAGTGAAAAATTCAGGGGGAACGTACAACCTCTGTGAGCATAGACATACTATTGAAAAAGTCATGGGGAACGTGCAACCTCTGTAAACCTAGTCAAGCCTTGTGAGACATGAGAAAAAGTCAAGGCATCTAGAAAAAGTTAGGTTGAATATATAATTCCTATGAGTTAGAAACAAATGATATTCCTAATATTGCAAATGATATAAATGTATTGAACTAGTGCATTGGCACGTGCAACATTATTCACGATGAAGAGAAATTCGAATTGCCTTGTAAAGAGTCGAGTTGTAATTGAAGTCTCAAGTCTAGTTCTATTTTCAATCTAAAGTGTAATGTTGAGTTGTAACTAAAGTCTCAAGTCTAGTTCTATCTTCGAACTAAAGTGTAATGTTGAGTTGTAACTGAAGTCTCAAGTCTAGTTCTATCTTCAAACTAAACTGTGATGTTGAGTTGTAACTGAAGTCTCAAGTCTAGTTCTATTTTCGAACTAAAGTGTAATGCTGAGTTTAGTCAAGCATGCTTTCACACCCCTATTTCAAGTCCTCTCTACTTCTCCTCCATTCATTTATAAGGAGAGGTCGATCCCCTCTCCTCAACATAATTGCTATGCAAGGTAAAAGGTGAAGCATTAAAGGCTGCTATACAAAGGCACATATAGACACAACATATTAGTGTTGTACAGAGGTACATATCAATGCTAAAGAAGCAGCCATAACAGTGTTGTACAAAGGTACATATCAATGCTAAAGAGGCAACCATAATAGTGTTGTACAAAGGTACATATCAGCGCTTAAGAGGAAGCCATATCAGCGTTGTACAGAGGTACATATCAGTGCTAAAGAGATAGCCATATCAGTGTTGTAAATCAACATATAGAGGTGCATATCGGTCAGCGAGAGGCAGTTTCAACATCCCATATCAGAGCTAATATATCTCAGTCTTTGAAAGCAACTAGGATACATCTATATCAGTTAGGTCTCTTAGGTCTCTGTCAGGTCAAAGTCAACTTGGAAAGCTCTTTAAGAGCATAGTTTTCATGGTGGATGTTTGTAAGTGATCTTACATTATTAATGCAATAAAGGAATATCGTCTAACACAATTTCCACACATGAAACTTTAACACAGTTTCCACCCTTGAAACTTTAACATAGTTGCCACTCTTGAAACTATCTTTCGACAACAAGGGGTAGCCCTAACATGGGTCAACTTCATGAACATGATTCAAAACATTAGAAATGTAGATCCTCTTTTAGAGGATTGGAACCTTCTCATGTCTAGAACCATCTCTTTCCTTTCTCAAGAAGAACAAAGCACATTCCAAACTTTTATGAATTTATCTCCAACCAACAATTTATTCACATTTCACAATAAATAGATGTTGAAATTTTAAAATAGGACAATGGCACATTGCATTGCAAAGCACACCATGAGCCAAGGTTCAACATCATCTCAAGAAGAACAATTTGATCTCCCATTCTTGCATTGCACTTGCCAAAAAGTGATGTTAACATTAAACTTATGGATTTCAACTAGCCTTGTAAATGGATCTCTTGGTTAGGTTATTACCATTTTCTATAACCCAATCTATAAGTTGCCATAACTGCCAAGCTTTATGGTTTTGGACTTCAACAAATACATTGGGGCTTTGTGTGATCCAAAAAACCCTACTTATACCTGTCAAAAGGGGGGGGGGAACATACACAACTTCCCTTAAAATGACATGGGCATTAACCATACATAAATCACAAGGGATGACACTATCAAGGGAGTTGTTAGTACATTCTAACAACTCCCTCTCCTTTGTAGTATCCGTTCCCCTAAATCCACCCATAAGGTAACTGTTTTGCTTCCTTTCCAACAGGGTAACTTGGGGTATGAAATTCATAGCGAGACTATATAGAAAGCCAGGGTACTGATCACTCCTCCTGCTATTTCTCCTACTTTCAGTATTGATTAAGTCCATAAAATAGAAGTAGTAACCATACATAGGGAACAACGTAAGTAAGCGAGCCTATACGTAGGGATAAGCCCTAGAAATCTCGTAAAGGAAGAAAGAATAGAGAGAATGCATTCTCGATACCTCAAGGTAACCGTACCGAATTCTCCAAGGTTTATGCACAATGAAGAAAGGTATGTATATCCATAACCCCCCACCTGTCTGATGTACATTCTGTGCATAGACTATCCCTATCTTCTCTTTAGTATCCGTGACTACATAGGTATCAATAAAGTGACTACATAGGTATCTGGAACACAGAACTAACATAAACTACAGAGGTTTCCATAGTAGGTTACTACATTTCTTTGTACAAATATCCTCGGTAGAATCCTGCCAATGTGATTTCCCCCAAGAAAGCCCAGAAAGTAAGGGATAACCTTAGAAAACATTGCTTGAAAAGGGGAAAGAGTAATTCATTCTTTCTGTAATGGATGTGTAAGATTGTAGGAAGACTAAGGTTCATAGCTCCATAATCCAGTTGTAAATCCTTTCTTTACGAGCGGGTATGGTATCCCCACCCGACAGCCAGAGAGAAATCCTTTCCCTCTCTCTATACCGACTCTAGGAATAGAGCCTGAGCCATCCAGAGAGATTTTCATCCCCCCGATCAATCCCGGTGTTTGAATTCAATCCCCACGGTTACTCCAGATATTCTCTATACAAAAGGTAGCAGGAGTACGAACCTTATGCCATTCTATTATGTTTTCCCCACCAGAGAGTCAATTACCCCTTTAATCGACCGATTATCCTATCCCTTGTAGTCGAAAAACATTCCTTGAACAATTATTCCCGCCAACCAAATGGATACGTATATGGTAGGTTGTTAATCCCCCAAAATGCCATTTTGTTATGTTTTCCCCTCCGCAAACAACACAACATCACATCGGAGTTGCTAGGCTGAAAAGAGATGAGTCACGAACCGAATGAAGGGGGGTACAGGGACTTGAAACCAAACAGAAATGGGCGGGGTATAGAACGGGGATAGGCAGGCAAGTCAGAGAGAGGGAGTGTGGCATGATATCTTGCCTACCTGGGTGGGTGTATCTTCAGTCATGCTATCTAGGTATGTGTATCATTCATGCTATGTTAGGCTGGGCATATTAGTGGGTATGCGCATCATAAGTAATAGTCTTGGGCGGGCACGCAAAGAGATAGTTATTCATGTACAGTAGGTGCTGTTATTCCCATGCTACTATTGGGGAGTCCCGTGCGGGCAGGCAGGTAGATATGAAGAAATATTTTTCCGTGTCTCTCTCTGGCCAGGAAGGCCAAGGAGAGAAATTATATCATTTTGTCTCTCTCTCCGGCCAGGTAGGAAGAACCACTAAAGCCAATACCTCTCTCCGGGAAGAACCTAACCACATCGTTTTGTCTCTCCAGTTTGAGGGTCTTTAGACACTCAGCCAAAGGGAGAGGGGAATAAAACCAAAGAATAAAGAAGAATAAAGGAAATAACAACCTTTCCCCACCAACCAGAGCCTTCTAAATATGGGAATTTTATTGAGGAATAGCCCCACCATAATCTCAAAAAAGGAAGGTTATCCCAACCCAAGGAAGGAAAGAGTAATTAATTCTTTTCTCGCCAATCCCATAGCGGAGAAAGTGTTGTAGCGTAGCAAGCCTTTCCTGTATCGGGTAGCGTTAGTTAGCGGGTTTTCTATCTCTACCCCTTCCTGGAAGGCTATGTCTCCTATATCTACCCCATTCTGGTAGGGGAGTTTAGAGTGTTATTCCCTACTAGGATTAGTTCAAGTGAGGAGTGGGTAGCCTAGCAATATTAGTTCATGGGGATAGTTATTACCTACGTAATATTAGTTAACATGGGGATAGTTATTACCTACGTAATATTAGTTCACGGGGATAGGTAACCTAGCAATAACTAGCTATCAACCAATAATAGTAGTAGTAGTAGGGGATATGTAACCTAGCAATAGTAGTGGGGAGTGGGTAGCCTAGCAATAGTAGTTTAAGTAAGTAAGTAAGGTAAGGCGTAACCTATTGAAAGCTAGTAAGTAAGTATTGAGGGAAGAAAAGAGGATGTTTAGTATTTCCACCCTTGTCCGATGCAGACAAGTGACTACATTCCTTTGAGGGGCTTTCAATGTCTCTATCTATTCTATTTTATTTTGGTCGTCTCTCTTTTTAGGCACTTTCTATTTCTGTGTGAGTATAATTTCGGTAACTAGAGAGACAATAAAGAAGAAGAAATCTGTTGGGTCTTTACAAAGAGTCTGATTCTATGATGCCCACCAAAGAAAGAAGTATATAAGGATTTGTAAGGAACTCTCCTCAATTAGATACGCCTTCACTTGGCCGCAAGCTTATATTATTTCAGTAACTAGAGTAAACAAAAGACACCACTCTCTCAAAGTCTATCCCACCTATATTTTAGCCCACTTAATATGGAAATAATAACTCACCAAAGGGAAGGGATGGAAATAATCATTGAACAAAGGGAAGGCATGGGAAGGGATAGTCTCATACCAAAGGAAAGAAATAGGCATATCACACACTAGTAATATCCAGATTAAACTATCTTACTTATCTTACTATATGAACTATATGAGGTTATGGTTGAATCTAAGATATTGACCCTAGTATTGACCTTGACTTGGTTCGGACCCTGCCCTACTTTTTTGGGGGATCCTCACCCTGCTTCGTTGGTGGGATAAGACCTTCACCTTGAGGTCTTGTGGATTGCCCCCTCCTTGATTGGATTCAGGTTCGCCCATGTTATAACCCTAAATTTCACCACACATGCTTACCTGGCATCAGGCCAACTCATATCCCCTCTTTACCAAAGCACTGTTGAACAACTCCTTGGAAATCCTCTTTTATAAAGGCCCACACGCCCTACTCCATTACTGTACTTGTGTACACGCTGGCTGACCCAAAACAACTCACGTGGACTGACAAAAGCACAAAAAAAGGAAAGTTGCTGACGGAACACAAAAGCTATGGGTGAGTTAACTGAAACTCCCGGCCATGCATGGCCGAGGGTTCATCCAAATACCTAGCTCCTTCTAGCTTATAAAAGAAGGGGTAGGGGTCCCATTTGGAAAAGGAAAAATATAGCAAAGAAACTATGTCCATTTACATATTCCCATTCCCAACCCTTTAGCCTTTCCTTGTGCCAAAGGATATTCAAAGCAAAGTGGTTGGAGGACAGTAGAGGAGGAGCCTAGGATCAAGTTCGAGGAGCGGTGGCCGGTCTCAACTTTGTAAGTTGACTCAGTCAAAGTAATAAAAAAAATGCTTTTCCCATCCCAATTCATGAACATTTTATAGTTTGATTAGTATATGTTTGGATTTATAACCCGTTAGTATATAAGTCAGATGCATGCGTAGTTGTTTCTTGTCTTGGATGCAGGTCATCTTTGGAAGGAGTATTGCGAACAAGTAATCAAGCACAACGGAGGATCAACATCAAACGCCGGGAACGAGGTAGGTTGATCTTTCCATGCATTTACTAAGAAAAGGGGATTTAAATCTAGGGATGAAGGTAGAAAGTAGTTTATCTTCGGTCATATCTACATGCAAAGTCTAAACTCTATTTTCTAGTCCGTAGGGAGATTTCTCTCACAACAAAAATGGCGACCATATTGGGGAGACTCTCTAGGGTTCCTGGAATTTTATTTAGTTTTTGGGTAGTTTTAAAGACTAGTTTTTCTTGCCTGTTTTTTCTTTTAGTTTCTGTAAGGTCTGAGCTAGCAAAGAGTCTGGTGTTCCATACCATCTTTCTCTGATTTGCTTGACTGTGTTTGTTGAGACCCATAGAGGTACACGTGGCCTGCATAAGTTCTGCACGCGTGTACCTGCGCCCTACTCTCTTACAACCCGCATGTGAATTCTAGCTGAAGAAGTAGCAATAGCGTGTAGAGTTCAGAGAACTTCAGAGGTAGTCATCCTCTTCCCTGTCAGAATCACACATTCTCAGGGGGTTTTTTGGAATTCTTTCTGAGTCTTATTTGCTAGTAGTCCTATCTTAGATTGTTTTTGCCTTATCATTTTTTCTTTACATTATTTGTTTTTCTGTTAGAAAGAGTGTTCAAGCCTTCAAGGGATTCTGGTTATCAATATCAATGGTCTCTTCCTGGTTTTGGGTTCTCTGTCTTCTTTTTTCTCAGAGTTTAGATATACACGCAACCTGTACAAGGTCAGCCCACGTGTACATGCCCTCCGTCTCTAGCCAACGCGCGTTCGCACACGTGCTGTTAAAGTGACAGTCGCGTGCTTGTATAGGATACTTGTTGTTGAGGGTAAGGCATTCATCCTTTCCCTTGATAAGAATTATTTCTCTCAGGTGTTTGAATCTCTGTCTGAGCAGTCAGTAGCTTAGGATTACTCTTAACCTTAGCTTGCTTTTTCTCATTTAAAAAGTTGTCATAAAAATAAAAGATTTTTTACAGTTTTTAGACAAGTGTGAGTCATTTTTTTAAAAATTGCTAGTGTGTGATTTTTTTTAATCTGATTCTTTGCGATCTGCGATTAGGCCATAATTGTTTTTCTTGGTTTTTGCTTGTTGGTATTTTTCCTTTATTGCTTTACTAGCATTTAAATAAACAAATCTCTTTTCATTTTCTTATTTGGTTGAAAAGTGTGTTTCTGCATTATTATCCAGGGAAAAGTCATTTATTTCATAAGTTTTTGCAGCTTACATAGATCATAAGTCATAAGTAGTTTGTAGTCAAGTGAAATTTCTTTTGAGTTTGCTGTCCAAAATCTTAGAAAATTAAAAATATTTATTTTGAAAAGTTGTTGAAATTTTGCATTAAGTAGAAGTTTTGTTTCCAGCTTTTTTATTCATTTTTTGCTTTCGTCTTTTTCACATCATCAGTTTCACCTTCATAACCCTTGACGTAATACAAAGCCATACAATTAACACTAAATTTAAAATCTACTAGACTTTTATGTTTGTAGGGTTCACCAACTAGTTCAGGATTAGGGCCTTGGATTAGATTGGAGAGGAAACTCTTCAAGGCCATTTAAAATCAAACATTGGAGTCTGAGTTAGGGAGTGTCTAAGTCCAGTGTCGTGAAAGTTATCCGGGACCCCCCTCTAACATAGGGGATAAACACGAGGTCGTGTGCAGCAAGGTAGCGGAGATAACCCCTGCAAATCTGGACCAATCGTAGTGGAGAACACATATAGAGGGCTTGTTTTTGGATTCCGTTGTTTGCATTTGCCACAGGGCTTCGTGGGTATCGAATCCATTCAAGGTCCTCATTTGTCTTCCATACCATTTTCTCTCGATACCCTTGACAGGTTTCGGGCTCGATACCCTCCTCATTGTGGTCTACCCGACTTTCGACTGTACCTGCCTGGTGACTGTTCGCGCGCTGGCAACCTAGTTGCCAATTTTTTTTAGGGACATACACAGGCAACTATGGGGGTATACCGCGGTACCTAAGAGAGACAACATGCCACTCTTTGCAAATTATACCCAGAGGGTGCTTCTGTGTTCGAGTTTCACTTGCACCGGTAAGTTTCTCTAGTGTTGGTTGTTGTAACTGTTCTTCCAATTAATTTAGTGTTTGTTTGTGTTATCTTCTAAAGACTTTTTTTAGTGTGTGTTACTTTTGAACGTTCAGACTACCTTAGAGTGTCTTGGATCTTCTCACACAGTGGAGGATCCTAAGCTCCATCGGTCACGAAGGCTTCTTGGCCTGCTACCGGTTACACTGGAGCCACCCCCGCCACCATTAAGGCAAAAGCTAGACCAACAAGGGTCTTTTGAAGTGATTGGATTACAAACCATTGTGCTTGACCAACCCTCGAAGGAATTGACCATTTTGGACCTTCAAGCAACCACTCTTGGCCTGGTTGAAACCCCAACCACTGATTTCTTGGCACCTTTCATTGTACCAATTCAATTTTACGAGCACCAGACAGTGTTGCACACAGCAATGGAAACAAATGTTGTTACCCCTTCTGGGAATTCTTCAATTCCCACCATGGTTGTCACCACAGGGGAGCTTTCATCTCCTAACCCACCGTCGTCAGTCTGAGCCACCATGGTCTTTACCACAACTACTTTGCACAGTGGTCCGATCCCATCTTTGGCGATGACCACAACCCCTTTCACACCAAGTGCGATAGGCCCCCCATTCTCATACGGGATGCCTAGTTCAGGTACAAGTCATGTACTTTCCTACTCCACTTTACAGACTTTGAGTCTGGGGGCAGGGAGCTCTAGTTCTCCTCTTCAAGGTCACATGGGGGGCACTCCTACTCCTTTTAATTCTTTTCCTTATGGAGGAGGTCATATCCCTCCTTCGTCCCCTTCACTAAGTGGCTCGCATCAACAATCCATCGGAAAACCTACAAACAATAGTTTATTTGGAGCGGGGAGTCAAGGACCACCTTCGCATAGTATGCCGATAGGTTTGACACCATTTTCTTTGAACGAAATGTTTGGTAACAACACCTTCTCATCATCCGCTTTCCCAACTGGGGGCAATCCCATTTTTGGACAATCTACTCCTATGAAGGGTACTATTCCTGCACAGAGGGCAAACCTAGCAAGACCTTGGAATTCAGGCCAGGGATTTGTTCCCTCATCCGAAATGCCAATGTAGGGTAATTCTTTCCACAATCAATGGAAACCCGGACAAACTATTATGCCTATCCCCATGAGACCAACATGGGGTAATCCTTCCCAAAGTCCTTCGAATATAATGCATGCCCAACAATCTATGTCCTATTTGGAAATCAATCGATGATATCTCCACATATGCAAAATCCTTACGCTGGCCAGGGCCATGGTTTCTACCAAAATCTGGGCCAACAGCCAAACTTTTCCTAGCAACCTGGTGCCAGTCAAACTCCAGGCCCCTTTTTCCCAGGTTATCACCAACAACCCAAAATACCTTTCCTGGCGAGTTTACACTTGCCATATTTGACAAGGTTGTTGAATGACCCTATTTTTCACGATCTGCGTTGGCCTCCTATGCCGACAAAGTTGCCTTCAGACATTCCAAAGTTCAAAGCCAAGCCTAATGAAGATCCAGGAGATCATGTGACTACCTTCCATATTTGGTGCTCATCTAACTCATTGAAATATGACTTCGTACAGTTGTGATTGTTTCAATGTACTCTCATTGGGAGTGCCACAAAATGGTACATTGAGCTCGATCGCTCAAGATACTCTTCTTTTGGAAAACTGGCGATGGATTTCCTGAACCATTTCTAGTTACCTATGAGATACGACACTGGCACATAGCTGCTCACCAATTTCAAACAGACAACAATGGACCATATCTCTGATCACATCCGAGAATGGAGATTCCAGAAGAGTTTAATCAAGGTACCAGTCCCACCAACATTCCTTCTTGAGTGGTTCCTTAAGTCTTTGGTCCTTCAATTATCCAAAAATGTCGCGACGTCTAGAGTTTTCTCCGAAGAAGATGCTATCATGAGGGCTCAATAGTTTGAGGTCATCTATTCTCAGTCTGGTTTATTATACAACATCTTGCCAGATGTGCCACGTTCAATACTAGATAAAAATAGACAGAGTGATGGACCACATGCCGATGGTATTGTTGGTTCAGCACAAACAAAGCCCGCTGAGCAATTGACGAAGCAGTTGCAACAATTATCTATACAACACACAACGTCCAACCAAACTACTACTTTGGATGCTCCCCCTACCAAAACGTCGGAGGTACACACAGTGCAGTCGACTAACTCAAAGGCCACCCAACAGCCTAAAGGGAAGAAAAAACAACGAAAGAAGGGTAAGGGGGACAAAAAACACAACAATAATGTTAGCAGGGACAACACTGAATGGAAGGCGAGGTATCCATGCAACTTGTGCGCGGAAGACCACCTGACCCATCTATTTCCTAGACTTGCAGAGGCCCAAAAATTTGTGACACATCAACAATAGGTAGTGTTGACTAATCCATTTCAACATGGGCAAAATCTAACTCAAGCCTCTGCAAGCATGGAAGGGGGCAGCCAAGAAACCTGCCCGCCTTCGAACAACCCCGCATCCGCGAACGTATATATGGTTAGGGGTGATGCTTTTATATCGACTAGAGCGCATGACTATAGTAAACCAAGTGCTTTTGAGAAAGGTAAAGAAGCTGACCTCCCATCTCTTCCTCTACAGATTGAGAAGACATTGGGAGAAACAATGACATGCATTCCAAAAGGTGCATTTAAAAAAGCTTCTTACAACCCAAATGCAAGGGCCACCCAGAACTACTCTGTGGTGGAGGATTTATCACAAACCCCTTGTGCAATGTCTTCTTTGGAGGTCCTCCAAAGCTGCCCTTCTCAGAGGAAAGCCTTGTTAACCGCTTTGGGCTCTACTGAGACTTGTAATCTGGGTACCATCATGTTAGATACAACTGACTTGAAACCTCGTCTGCCTTACCACGTAGTGTTTCAGATAGTAGTGGCTTATCCCACGAAAATTTTTACTTGGAATATCTTCCGCATGGTGGTCGACAAGGGCGCCTTGACATGCGCTATGTCATTGGCATGTTGGAAGGCCATTGGCCAGCCCGTTTTGTCTCCATCACCTACTCTACTCACTACTTTCGAAGGTCGTTCATTCCGACCACATGGCATCGTTCCTTCTTTACCCGTACAGTTAGGAGGGAAGACCATGTGTGTCGAAGTAGAGGTAGTCGATTCTCCCCTCGACTATAACCTCTTGTTAGGAAGGAGTTGGACTTATGCTATGGAAGCTGTGGTTGCTACAGTTTTCCGGGTCTTGTTGTTTCTACATGAGGGCCAGATAGTGACCATCGATCAATTGTCTTTCTCCAGACCTGAACCTACTTTGGGGACATCCATGGTCCTGATGATTGATAATCCTCAACCAGGTGTCGTTAACGTAGGATTTGGTTTGTGCCCATCCTTGATGGGTACCTTCGATTACCTGCCCCCTCACGGTGACATCAAATTTATATCCAATCTCCATAAGGTTGAGATTTTTCAAGTTTCATCGTTCTGCATGACTTACTTTGAGGATCCATGGATACTTCCTTCCCCATTGGCCATGATGGATGAGACAGGGCACCCAAGCATGTCCATGCCTTTGTCTGCTATTGAAGTAACATACTCTTTAGTCTAGGAAGCTTCAACTAACACTGATCCGACTCCTGCACAAGAGTTAGATCCACTTCTAGAGTCTATTTGGGCTCAGGGTTTTCTCACTAACGTCGATTCGTTAGACTTAGTATTGCCTTCTGATGAAGCAATAATTGAAGAAATGACTAGTTCGGACAAACCTTGGGAAGATCTTCATCACAAATCATATTTTCTCCCAGATTTAAGCCGAATCAAAGCAGGAGAATTCACCGTGACCATGACAGGAGATCAATCATGTTCTATTAATCTCTTAGCTACACATGAAATTTATGCTGAGGGAAATATGGAAACTATCGCTGAAACTATGCCAATCAACATCTCCCAAAACCCTGGTGTCCCGGAGAACATCTTCTTCATAGCGGATTGCTCCCCCAAAGAGATTCAAATCTACACAGATCTTTTCAAAGAATTCCACGACGTTTTTTCCTGGTCTTATGAGGAAATTCCAGGTATCGATCCAAAAATAGTTGAACATGAAATCACAACGTATTCTGATGCCAAGCCTGTTCGACAGAAGCTTCGTCCAGTTAATCCTAAGAAAGAATCAGCCATCAAGATTGAGATAGAGAAATTACTAATGGAAGGTTTCATATATCCTATCCATTTGACTCAATGGGTGTCAAATCCTGTGCTGGTCAATAAAAAACAAGGCACAATTTGTGTATGTACCGACTTCCATGATTTGAACAAGGCATGTCCCAAAGATAATATTCCAACACCATTCATCGACCATATCATTGATGAATGTGTTGGTTGCAAAGCCTTTTCTTTCATGGACGGTTTTTCAGGATATAATCAAATGCAAATCAAACTCGAAGACCAACACAAAACGACATTCATTTGTCCTTGGGGTACATTCACGTATCGTAAAATGCCTTTTAGTCTTAAAAATGTTGGAGCCACCTTCCAGTGGGCCATGTCTTTTTCTTTTCATGATCTCAAGCATATAGTCTAGGCCTATCTAGATGATTTAGCATCACGATCTTGCAAGAGAATGGATCATCCCACACACCTTAGAATGATCTTTGAACGTTTTCGCTACTTTCAGATTCATTTGAATCCAAACAAGTGCAGCTTCTGCATAACGTCTAGATGTTTGTTAGGTTTCATTGTATCAACAATAGGGATCATGGTCGATCCTCTCAAGGTGGAGGCAATAATCCAGTTGCCCCCCCCATGCACAATCCTTCAACTTCATAGTCTACAAGGTAAGGTGAACTTTTTACGACGCTTCATCGCCAACTATGTCGAAATCACCAAGGGATTTATGCGCTTACTGAAGAAAGACGTTCCTTTTTACTAGGATGATGCTACTCAATGCTCTTTCGATGCATTAACATACACCCTCACAACTGCCCCTCTGCTACGACCACCTAACTATAACAAAAATTTCGTATTATATCTGGTTGTCACAGAGTCAACCATTGGCATGGTTTTAGTTCAGGAAGATGATTTGTTCTCAGAATACGTGATCTATTACCTTAGCCGAGGCCTCATAGGACTGGAACTCAATTATTCTCATATCGAAAAACTTGCGTTGGCAATAGTTCATGCTGTTCAACGGTTCCGTCATTATGTTCTGTTTCAGAAGACCACCGTCATTGTTGTCGTGAATCCATTTCAGTACATGTTGACACGATGGGTTATAGGCGAAAAAATTAGTAGATGGATAGTCATCCTCTAGGAGTTTGACTTAGACTTCGTTTCAGCAAAGTCCAAAAAGTCATTGGTCTTCGCAGAGCTTATTTCAGAGCTTCCGGTTGAGTCAGGTGACGTTGTTCCTGAAGAATCGCCTATCCAGGGAGATATGTTTTTGATCACATCTTTAGATCCTTGGTACAGAGATATACTTATCTATCTCCAGAATTTGAAGTGCCCCACTTCTTCCTCTCGTGATGAGCGTCGGTGTATATGCCATCAGGCTAAGAATTATCTCATACTTGATGATACGTTGTATCAGAGAGGTGTAGACTGCATCTTACGTCAATGTCTCACTCATGAGGAGGTAGTTATCATGCTTAATGATTGCCATACCGGAGCTTGTGGCGGTCATTTGTCTGGGTTGGAAACAACCCAAAAGATTCTACGAGCAGGTTACTTCTAGCCGACACTTGTCAAAGATTGTATAGAACCGGTCAAGAAGTGCCATCCGTGCCAAATCTTCTCTCAGAAGATGAGGGCACATCCCACTCCCATGTTTCCTTCCATCACAGTTGGTCCCTTCACCAAGTGGGGGATTGATTACACTACTTTCAACCCCCCTTCAGCAAGGGGGCACCGCTATATCATCGTAGCTGTAGACTACTTCACTAAGAGGGTCGAAGCTATGCCAACATTTAAAGATGATGGAGAGACTGCAACTCTCTTTTTATTCAACCAGATCATAGCAAGGTTTAGCGTCCCGAGAGAGATTGTTACTGACCATGGCAGTCACTTTCAGAACCAAATGATGATCGAATTAACATCAAATCTTGGGTTACGACAAGAGCATTCATCACCCTACTACCCCCAAGCCAATGGGCAGGTGGAAGTTGTAAACAAAACTCTTAAGACTATTTTACAGTGAACTATCAACTCAGCCAAGTCAAATTGGAATTTGATGTTATACTCGACATTATGGGCTTACCGAACATCTATTAAGACTGCAACCGGTTTCTCACCTTTTCAACTCGTTTACAGGCTGGAAGCAGTCTTTCCCATCGAATGTCAGATCCCATCTCTAAAATGGGAAGTACAATTATTTCTAGACACTTCTCCACTTGAAGAACGGTTAGTACACCTTGAGCAACTTAATAAGCAACGTTGTGATGCAGCCCTGGCCAATGAGGCTCACAAACAAGGTCCGTTCATCTTCGGATTTTCTCTGAAGGTGACCTTGTCCTGGTCTATGACCAAGATAAGGACCCCCTGGGGACAGAAAAATTCAAACCCATGTGGTTCGAACCTTTCATCATAAAAGAGGTATTAAAAAAGGGCACTTATCGTCTGGTTGATTTTGAAAGGAATGCTTTGGCGGAGCCTAGAAATGGGCTCTACCTCAAGAAGTATTACTCATAGGTAGGTCACTATGGGTAAATTTTTGTAACATATTTATAGTCTTTGTACTATTACTTTTTAGTTTCTTTTAAATGTTATGGACGTGTCATTGATATTATCTTTTTTCAATATGGTAGATGTCAAGTGATTCCGAGTTGTTTGTTGGGTATGATGACAGTGCTAGTTGGCACACTCGGAGGCTTGCCTTCGCAGCTTGGATAATCTTTACACCTCAGGGGTTGTTATCTTCCGAAGGTATATGCTTAGGTGAAACCACAAATAATGTCGTCGAGCATAGTGTAGTTATCGAGTTTCTTCATGATGCCTTGTCATTGGGTATCTCTCATCTCTGGGTCTATCTCGATTCTCAATTGGTTGTGTCTCAGTTAAACAGAGTATACCAGGTTCATGATCCAACCTTACACCGACGATTCCTTAGGGTACGTCTCTTAGAACGAAACTTTGATTATATTACATATTTTCATGTTCCTAGGAGATTAAACCAAATTACATATACTCTAGCTAATCAAATTTTAGATTGGCATCTTGCACACATATGAAAGAAAATTGACATAAGCATGTAAATAAATTTTTGCACACGTAATCCATAAGACACAAAAGATCAAAAAACCATATATAATATCATAAAGTAACTAGAGTACATAGATGGATGCAAGGGCCTCAAAAATAGGACCTATAACGAGTCACAGGGATTATGCCCTCAAAAAATATATACAAGTAGTGCTCGTGGCACGTAAAAAGTCTAAATAGGTTCAGGGACTATGGGTCTTGTTATACTGGTCCACAACATGGGATAAACGCCTAAACAATCGAACCCACATCCGAGGTGCCCCCACTACATGAGGCTGCATGGATGGTGGTAGGTCCTCAATCTCTGCCATTGGGACTGTGTGACTGAGTGCAATAAAGTTCCACTCAACTTGTCTAAGTACCCTCTCAGCCTCCCCGACTGGGAGGTTTCCTACTACTGCTGGTCCCCTGGCAGTGGCAGCTGCAGCTTCTAGCTGAGGATGACGCCTGTTCCGTGCATAATCGACAGGTCACACTTGTCCCACATCTGCATGCAACAAACATATATCTGTCAAATACTCTGGCATATAAAAAAAAATGATATATATAACAAAAACGACATAAAAATTACATATACAACAAAAAAAACTACAAAGGTGGAGACTTACCCATCTCCCCTCACTCCTCACCAGGAGGTACGGGTATCTCAGGATCTCTAGAAAATTCTATCCCTGCATATGGGTAATCCTTGATCACAGGGATCTGTCGGGACAACCATGCAAAAAATTCATCATCGAAGGACTCATTGGTCCTTCCACCACCCTGTCATGGTAGTAATACTGCCCATCTACATACAACAGGAAAAGAGGCCTGATGTCCTCGTACCACTTCCCGAGGACTAAAGCTTGGAACCCTCTCGAAAAATAATGAACACAAAATAGTCCTGAACCCAAAATTCCTCTGTGTCCACTGACGACAATCTGTCAATTGCCTCTTCATACACTCTAGTAGTGTGGTACTCCAGTCAAAAATTTGTGCATTCAAGAATTGGATAGCACAGTTCATCTGTGCACGGGATGCCTGATGCAAGTCCGTTGAACTGGTAATCTGCCCAATGAGAAATAATATCGCTTGCAGCGATAGGTTAGTAATCTTACTTATGGGCACCTAGGAGCTCAATCGGTTTGTCCCAGCCTCACAGTGTAGGGCTATCAATTCCGCTATGTTATGCGGCCCCGATGGAAATGTCTTAAAATTGACTGGTTCCCCTCTCCTTGAGAGGTCAGTCAAAAAGTAGATATCCTCAGTAGTGGGCACCAGTGATTGCCCCTCTAGCATGAAGGCCTCTGCATCAGGGTGCCAATAGTCAACCAAGGCATTCAGTAGCCTCAGTTATGCTCGCATAAATGGACATAGGAAGAACTTTAGCAAACCACATTGCATCAATGCGGCCATGACATTCGGATCTCTCGCAACCAACTCACTAACTTTTTCATGCTCCCTTTCCCTCCAGTGGACATACATCCTACCAAAACAACCAAGTTCAGGAGGGTGAGTGACTTCTCTTTAGTTATTTTTGTCCATAAAGGGGGGTCCACACGTGCTGGCTAGGTGACAGTCACATGTACACGTGGGTAGGTTTTACTCTGCCCGAGTGTACACGTGGCCTGTCCAGAGACAGCCCGCGTAGACCTAGGGATGACTTTTTAAAGGTCGACGCCCACCCAAAACATGAAATAAAAAACCAAATTAAAGAATTGAATAGCTAGATAGGGGAGTTTGTATTTACTTGATCCAGACGGAAGTTTGTTTCGTCCACTGTAGCTCCCGAAATCACCGTTTTTATCAAAGAGGGTCTTTTGGCTCCAGAGTCAATTTCCAAATCAGCAATGGTCATAATGAGATGCCAACTTCTATTTATAGACTTTTTGGCCTCTTTTTGTCACTTTTTTGGTCTTCCTTATCATTTTCTTTATACCAAAAACCATTTAGAGTGATTCAGGAGTTATATGGGAGGGATTTGATCAGGTATTGGGACATTTGTTTTGAGTTTTGAGGAAATTTTTGATGGTCCATGAAATTTTTTCCAAGAATCAACTTTAGCATATAGGTTAGGTTACTACCCCGACTTTTGTGTCTCGTTGTCTTTTTCCTCTGCCATAGGATTGATCCCATCAGGTTGTGACATGGAACCATCATATCTTCTTTAGAAGTGTCGCAACTTAGTGGTAGAGCTTACCAGAACATGGATTCCCTAGGTAGGTCCTGGTTGCATTATGGTGTCCATGCCGTCTCTAAAACATTGTAGGCTCGGGAGTCCTTATAGTATTTCCTGAATATGAGTTTGAGCCTCATTTGCATGATTCTTCTTCGCTCTTCATGTCACCCTCATGAATCCCAAAAAATAACAGGTCTCCTTTTAAGCCCTTTTCAGACCCTCTAAACATGAAAAGATTGTTGAGCGATCTTGTGGCCTTTCACGCTTGTTAAACTAAAATTTGACGTCACGTCTGTCCGGCAGTAGTTTACCCCTTTTTCAATCCGGACGGTCAACTGTACGAACAAAGGTATACTCCATGGAACTTCAGCTCTATAGAAGAGTACTCTCAGGTATAATTTTGTCCCTTTTTTGGGCCTGAGGGACTAAACTTACAAAGAAGGAACCCCCACGGAGTCCATAGTTAAGTTTTTTTCAGACTCCCTAAAATTGAAAAGATTGTTGAGTGACCTTATTCTTTCACACACGTTAAATTGGTCCAGAAGAACATTCCTGACGAAGTCCATAGTTAAGCTTTTTTCAGACTCCTTAAAAATAAAAAATAGTCAGTGATCTTGTCCTTGTCACACTTGTTAAAATGGTTTTGAATCGACGTCTAATCGGTGCTAGTTTACCCTTTTTCGAACTGACTAGACTATCTTCGAAAAAGGTACCCCAATGGAGTCTCCTTTTATGTTTTTTCAGACTCTCTAAATATGAAAAACCACTGAGCTTACCTTCTTTGGACTCGTTAAACTTACATCGAAGGACATTACCATTGTGTGTTTTGTCAACTGTGTTTGCCAGCCTTGTAGCAGTTTTCCGCATCTTAACACCTTTGGCCTCCAGAGGATTTTTCCCGAGTATCATCCTACTAGAACATCAGTCTTGTCCTTGTGCCTTGATCTTGTATGTTTGCAACACTCGTTCCTCCTTTGTAACGTAATATTCCTTTATTCTTTTTCCACAATTATTGAAAAGAACAAAAAAATCAAATATACCCCAAAAAGAGGAAGGGAAAAGTATTTTCTTTATTGGTAGCATAATGA
>ML796988.1:61725-83901 GCA_009831015.1 Picea engelmannii
GTATGTTTGCAACACTCGTTCCTCCTTTGTAACGTAATATTCCTTTATTCTTTTTCCACAATTATTGAAAAGAACAAAAAAATCAAATATACCCCAAAAAGAGGAAGGGAAAAGTATTTTCTTTATTGGTAGCATAATGAGTCGCCCTTGGATAAAGCAAATATGTTTGTTTGTTCATTAGACTATGGGATGTAGTACGACCCGAGGAATCTTTTTCTTGCTATATAGAGTTGTGTCCTCCACCATTTGGTTATCCTTCCAAACATATGGAGAGTTTGTGTTGCCTCCTACTTCGTAGACTTATGATTAATGCCATGCTGCCTGAGTCTCATCATTTGTCGTGCTATTATCCAAGGGAAGTTTGTCACCAAGCCTAAGTCTGTCCCTTTGCAATATGTCTCTTGTCCTAATACCCGGCCATCCTGAACATCCAATCAAATCCTTGTTCGAAATCACTGAAGCCTTCAGTTTGATTATCAAGATTATCAAGTCCATGACCAACGAGCCGCCGAAGACCTTTGGGTAGTGCAGTCATACACTCATATTACACTCCTACCCAAGTTTTGAATATTTTGAAGTTGTTTCTCAAGCTCTGAAGATCTCATCTCCAGCCATCAGGCCGAATCAGCTTATGGAAGATGGATACTCTATATGTATATCTTTTTGATTTTGAGATGTAGATACACTGTGTATTGTTCGCGACTACTCTTTATAGTTATTTGACATGGATATACAATGTATTTGATTGGTAGCCATGATTCTATTTTATCCCGAGCATGGGTATGCCCACCTCGGTCAAACATTTTTTATTTTGCAGATGACACCTCTCGGTCCCTGATCCTTGGGCTCAATCATTCGGCACATCAGTAAAGATTAGTAATGTATTTCAGCCATCAGATGCTCTTCTGACCTCACGCATTAGGGGGCATCTGTTATAACCCTAAATTTCACCACACATGCTTACCTGGCATCAAGCCAACTCATATCCCTTCTTTACCAAAGCACTATTGAACAACTCCTTGAAAATCCTCTTTTATAAAGGCCCACGCGCCCTACTCCATTACTGCATGTGTGTACACGCTGGCTGACCCAAAATAGCCCGCGTGGACTGACAAAAGCACAAAAAAAGGAAAGTTGCTGACAGAACACAAAATCTATGGGTGAGTTAACTGAAACTCCTGGCCATGCATGGCTGAGGGTTCATCCAAATACCTAGCTCCTTATAGCCTATAAAAAAAGGGGTAGGGGTCCCATTTGGAAAAAGGAAAAATATAACAAAGAAACTCTGCCCATTTACGTATTCCCATTGTCCCAACCCTTTAGCCTTTCCTTGTGCCAAAGGAGATTCAAAGAAAAGTAGTTGGAGGACAGTAGAAGAGGAGCCTAGGATCAGGTTCGAGGAGTGGTGGCCGGTCTCAACTTTTGTAAGTTGACTCATTCAAAGTAATAAAGAAAATGCTTTTCTCGTCCCAATTCATGAACATTTTATAGTTTGATTAGTATATGTTTGGATTTCTAACCCATTAGTATATAAGTCAGATGCATGTGTAGTTGTTGCTTGTCTTGGATGCAGGTCAACTTTGGAAGGAGTATTGCGAACAAGTAATCAAGCACAACGGAGGATCAACATCAAATGCCGGGAACGAGGTAGGTTGATCTTTCCATGCATTTACTAAGAAAAGGGCATTTAAATCTAGGGATGAAGGTAGAAAGTAGTTTCTCTTTGGTCATATCTACATGCAAAGTCTAAACTCTATTTGCTAGTCCGTAGGGAGATTTCTCTCACAACAGCCCACCAGCCTTCCTTTCGCTAGTCACTTTATCTTTTAGACACATGAGGGGATTTCATTCATACCTCACCCGACACGATTTAACACCTCATATTTCACGCTTATCCTTATACTACCGTGGCTATACTACATCTATCCATGATATACGGGCTCTATACCACATCTTTACATGGGAAGGGTTCTTGAACATATCGTATGGGATCTTGAAATCACATAGCCTGCTCTCCTAACGTATGGGATCTTGAAACCATCTATCGTACAGGCTCTTTCCTACAACTATCTAGGTCATTCGGGGAAGGCATTTTTACTGCCGTTTTCTCGGGGAAGGCCTGTTTAACGCATCTAGCCCAGGTACGGGATCTTCACTGCATATATACCATACCTATTTATCCTAAGGGCTCTTTATCACATTATCTCCAGTCAAAAACATAAATATAGCTATTGACTTTATGACATGACAACCTTTAACATATCATAACAAACGTACCCTAGTCTATCTTACAAGACATCTATCATTATCTCTTAGCCTTGCAAAAACCTGTACCTTGCCCTTTGTTTCTCTCCTACCTTACAAGGATTTTTATTAAGAGGCCTTTACCCTAAGGCCTGGTCACATTGGTTAGAACCTACTCTCCCATCTACCTTACCCTACAATGCCAAGTGAAAGACTTGCCTCCTTGGATAATAATTTGACTTACCCAGCTATGCTTTCTTATAATTTGGGTTACTATATGCATCTATCTATGCGAAGGCATATCTACCGCGTTATATATACCTCTTGACTCCTTGCCTTACCTCCTAAGAAGCACAACAGGAAATCTATACAGGAAATCTTTATATGCGCACCCATATTAGATCTTCACTTGAGACGTATCGGGGACTTCACCTTCACTTGCATATTACTTACCCTCCAACGTGGGATAAGATCCAGGAAAGGTGCACCTACCTTACTAGGTGCGAGAATCTATTTCCACTAGTAGCTACCTTCGAAAATATATCAAGCTCTCTTACCCTTATTTTCTTTCTCGTTGGCTATATTCCCTTTACAACATGACTGCCTTTACGGTAACGCCTAGTGGCATTACAAACGTGATATTTCCTCCCTCTATATACCTGATCTTGAATGCTCATGATATTGGAAACTATTGCTTTCCCTCTACATACCGATGATGAAACATTATAACATCTATAATGAATGAATGAATTAATTAATTTCTACCTTAGCAATGAATAGTGATCTCATGACTTTCAGGCAGCATGAAACATTGAGTGAAACCTTTATCTACTTGATGGATCTTCACTAGACATATTCGTTTATTAGGCTGGCTCTAGCACAAGGATGCAGGACCCACTCACTCAACATGCAGGAATGCAAGGAACTCACTACACTCACTGGATGTGAAAGAAATATTTATCAGCATACCCATGCCTAGAGCGGAGGCCCGTGCACAGAAAAATAAATAAAGCCTACGCGACACAGGAACAAAAGACATGCACTACAACAAATGTGAAGAAAGAGAATACAAATACTGCTCGATAGAGGCAATTGACTTTTGTCAACTACCGAATTGAGGGAATAAAATTGGCTCCCTAAAATTCAAGGTCAAGGTCAGGAGAAGGTAATTGAGGGAAGAAAATAGGATTTCCCGAACTATTAACCTAACGAACTACTTAATGAAGTAGTTGGGCTAAAATATACGTAGACTTTGAGAGAGTTGTGTCTTCTCTTTCTTATCTCTCTAGTTACTTTATTATACGTAATACCATATATAATGAGGGCATAAATTCAAAATTACATATATAAGAGCCGCATTGTTGAAGGATTGCCCTTACCGACCCTATATTTATTACCCTCAAAGCCTTCCCTAAAGCTCAAATTCCAACTAATACCGAAGCTACAGCTCATCTACTAACCCACAAATACAACCAAGGATTATATGCTTGATGCACCCTCTTAGGAGCCTTCCTTAATATTACACATGCCTTATCAGACTTAGCCTCCCTTCAATGTACACATGCCTTATTGGAACTTATCCCTCCCTTTACCTTCCCGAATGTAGACCCACCTCATTTGGATAAGCTGGATCAACAGACTCAACTAAACCAATTACTGCATCAACTACTGCCTCAATGTCATTAATCAATGCAGTGGAAGTCAAGCACAATGAGGGGGATGGATGGTTGTTGTTTCACTAACTGATTGATCCACCCATTGATTTCTCCCTTCTTGGCTAGCTTGAAGGGAGGGTTATTGGCCACTTCGGATTGGGAGACTTTATGAATCACCCCGCCTATCCGACAAAGAAGTGGATCAAGGGGCTTAAGGATGGGTATTTCAAACAATAAAGGGATCAATGAATTTTTGATTGGGAAACTATCTATAAGGTCCGCATGCGTACTCCGGTTCAATACACCCTTTCTTTATTTTTTCAAATGCCACACAATAGTATCACCCACCAAGCAAGGAAGGACTAAAAAACCTCTCTAAGTCTAAGACTGTAACGCATCTTCCCAATCTCATTGACCATTCATTCCTCGTTCTTTGATCGATTGATTGCTTCAATGCAAGGGATGTTGCTTTTATGCTCTACACCTGGTGTCGAGCGCCCGCCCCTAGCGTAGAAGCAACCATTTCAAAATTCACCAAGGTTGCTTTCTTTATTAGCAGATTGATATGGGAGGGATGCTCTAGGTCCATAGCTCTCTCTACACCCCAAAAGTGGATGGTGGTAAACTCGCCCTGCTCACAAAACTAATTCTTCGGCCACAATTCAAACGAGTGCACACCATGAAGCACATACAAATCAGAGTGCTCCATAATAGGGAAATGAACTTCAGTCTAGTAATGAGGCTAGGATATAGGCTGGCATTGAACACAAGCCATATTAGGTTTTCAAATAGACAGAATACAGATGGAGGGAGTTGCGTGGATGCAACAGGAGGCATTTTGGTTATAAACCACTAATTTCTAACCACTCTTTCTTTTGTTCATGGTTGGAGATTTGCCATTACGCCTCGATAGAGTAGAAATAGATAAGGGATTTACGAAGGCTCATAAGGTTCGTTTACCTACTATTTCTTGGTCGTAATTTTTTAGCTGTCATCATAGAATGAAGAGAGAATATAACTCCAAAGCTAGCCGTCGTAAACTCAGAGGCTACCCCTCCACTTCGTGAAAATAGAGGAAGTCATTGTTTCTATGGAATTATGTCTTTCGAGGTATTGGGTTAATGATAATGGATGTTGGGGATTTATATTAAGGTGATCCAAGTTGGGGGACCCTCTTATTGAGCCAATCTATTATTTTTTCTTGCTCAGATTTAGATATCCCGAGCCCCCCTCGGTTGGCCAGCCAATGCAAATTTGGATTCTGTAAGATATCCCCATGGTATGAAAAGTGGGAACAAGGTTGGTTCGAGACACCATTCAACTTCATCCAAGCACGTTAGTAAAGTTTTTTTCCCAAAAGAGGAGGAGATTCAATGAACAAACATAATCTGATCCATGAAGAAGGTTTGGCTACTTAATCACTCCCCAACGATATGTTTCGAGTTTTGACGGATAATGGATGTCAGATTATGACTCATATTTTAGGTAGGATTCGACATAATTTTGTACGAATACTACCAAGAGATAAGGTCAAGGTAGAATTAAGTGCTTATGATTTAACTAAATGACATATAATATATAGACTTAACAACAAATCTTCAAACGATTGAATAAATTTTTGAACATCTGATAGGGATCGAGAATCATAGATTCAATGGACTCTCTTTCTCATGGAAAAAAAATGTAATATGAGCAAATTGTAGGGTCACAAATATGAAAATTCATGCTTCTATTCATAGAATTTGTGGAAAATGTCGACCAATTAATAGACAAAAACGAGTTATGAAAATTTGTTCCAATCCGAGACATAAGCACAGGGGTAATCCTATTTTATATCAATGAATAGAGCTAGTGGTAAAATAGATTTCAATATGCATTTTTCAAATTGAACTCATAATGATTAATATGTAAAAAACTAAAAGAAGAATTGGTTCACATAGGAACGAACATCAAGTACTCAAAGGAGTTATTTATGTTCAAGCAAGTTGAAACAATACCATTGTGGCTGTTATAGATGTACGGGGACAAGTTTTGTGTTGGTCTTCTGTCGGTGCCTGTGGATTCAAAGGTACAAGGAGAGGTACACCATTTGCTGCCTAGACTAATACAGAAAATGTTATTTGTACATTAATGGATCAGGGTATGGAATGAGTCGAAGTTATGATAAGTGGCCCTGGTCGGGGGAGAGATATAACATTACGAACCATTCGTAGAAGTGGCATATTATTAAGTTTTGTACGTGACGTAACCCCTATGCCACATAATAGATGCAGACCTCCCAAAAAGAGACCTGTGTAAGAATTGAATTAATTTCAAGAGAAAGAAATGATTTTATGATCTAATCAAATAATCTTGGTATGATTCGAGATGAAATCTCAGTCTCTATTCAGACACTGTGATGGAAGTGCATTGAATCTAGAGCATACGGTGAGCGTCTTCATTATGGTCGTTTTTCTCTATCCCCGATTTGCAAAGGTCAAGCTATTACAATAGGCATCGCAATGTGAAGAGTTTGACTTGGAGAAGAAGAAGGAACATGTATCACACATGTGAAATTGGAGAACATAAAACATGAATATTCCGCGAGAATAGGTATTGAAGAATCAGTACATGACATTTTGATGAATCTAAAAGAAATTGTACTTAGAAGTGATTCGTACGAAATATGAGAAGCTTCTATCTGTATCGTTGGACCCATAAATGTAATTGCTCAAGATATCATACTACCACCTTCTATGAAAATAATTGATACTACACAACATATAGCTAGACTTACTAAATCAATTACTTCTGATATAAGATTACAAATTGAAAAAAATCGTGGATATATTATACATAGTCGAAATAATGATCATGATGGAATTTTTCCTATAGATGTTGTTTTTATGCCTGTTCGCGATGCGAATTATAGTACTCATTCCTATGGGAGTGGAAATCAAATACGAGAAGTCCTTTTCCTCGAAATAGTCAATTTCCCTTTAAGGCGTGGCATGCAAGGTCTTGATTATTTTGATCTTTCTACTGCATATATATATATATATATATATATATATATATNATATGGGAATGAATATCATTACAGATCTTGATTGGTTCTATTAACAGAAGTAGGGACTTCATTATTATTCTTTTCGGGAAACACTACTTTCAAATATAGACGTGGATTGGGGAATTGGATGGCAATGGTGGATGTTAATGGTTACAGATTGAGTGTTGTTGTTGACTGTTATAAAATGGAGAATGTGTGAATAAAGGGAACATAACCTCTTACAAATTGTGTGAAATAATTTTGTTTTGTAATAACACTGTGTTGGATATTAATGGACAGTGAAATTAAGAAAATACACAGGAATTATTACTCAGTCATCTGATTGTTGGTTGATGCATATTTTTCTTACTGCAAAATATGTTATGGATTGCTTGATTAATCTCATGCACAGTAAATGTTTTTTCCCCCCTCATTATCTCATTTTCCACTAATTACAACCCCCTCACATATCCCATATTCATTTTGTTCACCCTGTTCTGATATCGATTATAGCTAAGAGAAATTTTGTGTTAGATTGGATAAAAGTGGCAGAATTTTGTGTGGGTTGCAGTGAGGTTTAATGGTTTGCTTGTAGTTGATTGTTGTTATCATTGAGAAGTGACCATATCTCTTCCATTTCATTACATCATATTTTTTCTAATTACAAACCCCTCATGTATCCCTGAACATTTTTCACCCCCCTACTTGTTGATTAACATTAAAACAATTTGTATGGATTGGATTGCATGAGCCTGATACATTTTGAGCCAAATCTATTTCGTATTTTTAAGAGTTGTCATGCATGGATATTTAAAGACTATTTGCTAATCTATTACACATGCAGGATGCTATTTTTCAGTCGAGGAAGCCATGGCCTAGGGAACAAAAGTAGAGGTAACTGGAACCAAGGCCCAAGAAGGCTCATGTTCTCTATACATTTTGACACTGATTGAGAAGATCTTGGCCAACTGTTTCATGTAGGATTCTTTGATTGGATTGGGCAGAGAATAGTTTGACCTAGGCCTAAAAGGACTCTTTTCTAAGCCCTGCAAGACCCCGACATCCCTGTGCCTCCTCATGTCTCTTTACAGCCTGAAATCCCTGAAAATGATGGGTGGCAGGAGATTGTTCACCCGGCAGTCTCCCAACACCATGGCTATCCCAACTTGACCTTGCCTACTCTTCCACCTTTGAGCCTCATTATCCAAACTACCTCTAACCACTCACCAATGCAATCCTCCCATGCCAGCAAAATATTGAATATTGAATCCCACCATGCATTTGATAAAGGAAAATCTATTGTTGTCACTTCCTCACCCTCCGATGAATCTGACAAATCCGTGTCTTCACGGATGCATTTGAGGGATGATTGTTCCCATGTGTTTAGTGAGATAAATCCTAAAGGCTTTGCCCATCCCAAGGAAAATTCAGGAAATTCAAGAGGTGACAACATCAACCAAGGAAGGGTTGCATCACAGATTGGAAAATTTGGCTTTTGAATTTTATGTTATTTATTGTTTTATGACAGTGGACTTCAAGGATTTTGGACAACATGTTTTATTTTGGATATATGAGTATTATTTTTGAGAAAGTTTCAATTTCCATGAGTTAAAATTGTCAAAAGTAAATATGTTGATGGGAGGTAAGGATGTGTGTTTGCTTAACTAATGGATTATGTTATGATTGTTATATGAACTAAGGGAGTCACAAGGGGTCCCACCTACTAGTTATTATTTATTTATGACCCTTATTATAATTATCACTTATCCCCCTAACTAAAGTTAGTTGAGTCTTTTAACTAACTTAACTAATGAGTTGGTTTAACTACTTCAATGAATTCGAACTTGTTAAAGGAAAGAGTAAAGGGAGGAACAGGAAAAGGATAGAAGCACAAAGCATGCTAAGGTTTTCTCTTTGAGTTTATGTTGAGATAGTTCAGTTTTCATTCATTCATATATTCATCATAGCCTAATTCTCTTTTGTGATAACAGGGTCTTATTGTAGACAACAATATTCAAGGCTGAATCAAATCATTCAAACACTTGTTCTTCATAGATGTTGATCTATCTTTGATAGTCTCTGTACACTTGCCTGTTTGTGAATTAATTTTCATGATTGATAAAGGCTATTGTGAAAAGTCGAGTGGGCAACAATCTGTTGCAAGTTGATCCAGCTTTTAGAGTTCAGTTTTGGTTTTATGTCAGAGGTCCTTTTGTATGTTCCATCGGGGATTTCTAAGTTTGACTTTGGTCCAAAATTTCCGTGTGAAGTTTTGTAAAGACAATGACTCTTTGGTGAATTGGAATGAAATAAAGGATTGATTTATGTCTTATATACCTTGAATATCATGTTGGTGTCTATATTTATGTTCTTACATTTATTTCAACAACTGATATGTTTAGAAAAATACATAAAAAGTGAATTTCCAGCAAGCTTTTTGTTGATAAAAGACTAGCCTAAGCACTTGTAATTAATACTTGTGAGTTAGGATATATATATTTTTTGGCTATAAACATAGGGTGATATTCCCGTCTACTTTACTTTAGCTAAGTAAAGTCTGAAACTGCTTCAGTAAGACCAATTCATATCTTTTCCTCAACACTTACCTTCTTGTTTTTCTCTCTTGTCTTTAAGTGCCAAGACCAAAAAAGGAGGACAAGGAATGAAGGACTTGCCTTCCCATAAGGCCCTATGGATTGGATTACCGAAGGGAAACCACTAAGGGCAGGTAAGTGACTAATGTGATTTTTGGATTTTAGGAAAGACTCTTGAAAAACACATGTAGATCCATAGCATAGTCACTGCCGATAAGGATATTTTTATTGGAGGAAAGACCTGCTCTAGGGGCATTGAGGTCCTCCCCTCTTATCTCTTATTTTCCCTTCTTATCTCTCCCTGAGTAGACCCATTCTTATGCCAGCTTCAGAGTAAGCGGTCAAATCAATCTCTAGAAAAGAAAGGAGCAAAAGTTGTTTGTCCGCATCGGGAAAGGAATATTCTCTGAGTAAATACCATTATTTTACTTCGTAGAACCTGAGTCATGGAACCTAAGAAAGAGGGAGGAAACAACCTCTCTTAAATCCTCATTTCACTAACTTCCTCGTGCTTCTATAGACTAGGAAAGAATCTCTCTAGGGTGGTCAGGAGACGAGGAAAGAATATTTCACCCGCTCTTAACCACACATAGGATACATTGATGCCTTCTTAACCCTTTCTTAACCACTGAATTCCCTTGTTAACCATGCATAGGATCCATCCAGCGACTAATGCCTTCATATGCCGTCATAACCCGATTGAGATTTTAGAAATCAAATTTCCCTAGTAAACAACAGAGACATGTTACAGAAACACACCCAATAGAATTCACACACAAATAGAAAGACTAGTTCTTTAACCATGAGGTGTTCTACGAAGCTCGGGCCCAAAGTATCTCAATATCCATCATCCATCAGCAGGTCTTGTTATGAACATGAAAATAAGACAAGGAGAAACCGAAGGTCCTCACCTTGACCATTAACTTTAGATATATAGGTGTAATGCCTGGCCTGCCTACAGTTAGGTTGCTTGCTTACCCAAAAGTTAGGTGTGATAACTTGGGATTGATAGATAGATAAAGGAGATGGTACATATCACTTTCCCCATCACCATATAGGGGAGGGATACAACCTCTCTACAGCTGCCTAGGAAAGATGAATAATAGTGGATGAACATGTATACTTCTTTTTTTTAACTATGTATATGTATTACTTTCACAGATGGTACAGAGCTATGGTAATCGATCTCAGTCTTTTGGCTACTTGTTCCATGGACATAGGTTCTTGGCCAATAGGTGAATCTTCGAGCTCTTTTCCCCTCCTTCTGTTAGGGTATTTTCTTCTCTTAGGTGGGTCATACCTAGTCTTGAGTTGTCTTCCTGAGGCCCTCATGTTACTTTCCATATCTTCAACATCCTTAAACATGGCATCTAGGTCAGCTGAATTCCTCTGTGCTAAGTGAAGGGAAATGAAACTTAAAATGCATCTACATATGTTACCATGGTAGCTGGCTCAGATTGCTTTAACAATCTTAGGAATCCTATGATAGAGCTTGCAAAATCTATTGGTGAATTAAGGGACTGTCTCATCATTATGTCTCTTGAGGGTATGAAACTTTGTCAGAGAATATATGTTATCTTTCTTATCCCCTCATCTTTTTAGTAACTTCTCATGAAATTGCCCCAAATATCTGATAGAGTTATTAGGCAAGTTCCTAAACCACTTCCTAGTTTCTCCTTCTCGGGAATGGGTAAACATCCTAGAGAATACATCATCCTCTACAATAGAGAAGTTATCAGAGCAGTCTTGGAAAGCGGTGAGGTGGTCTTCAACAAAAAGGCCATCCATCAACACAGGAAGAGACATCGTAGTATGAGACATTGATCACTATAACATAACCACCAGCCACTTTCATAATTTATTTTGGTAACAGTAACAACTAGTTTCGAAGCAACATGTTAGTTGCAGGTGCATCAAAATTCATTAGTGAACCGATTGCCTCTAAACCTTGGAATATCAGGTGTGTCAAAGCACGTTGGTTGGAGGGAGCACTTTTCTAGTGGGACGAAGATCTCGGATTTGATTGGACCAATCAAATGCAGAATGAAATTTGAGTGCAGGTGGTGTGTTCGTAAGGTCATAAATTGGGTCAGGTGAAATGCCTTCACTATAAGTAGCTCACGATCGAAGCATCGATGAAACTACTATTCACCATAGCAGCTATAGCGGCATCGTTACCAACTAGATATAGATATAGGTCTATCGTTAACAAATAGATTCCACCTTTCTCACCCTAAAGAGATAGATGCATCATCATTCAAGTATAAAGCAGGTGGGAAACGAAAAAGATAGCTACAACATGGGACGCACAGATCCAGAAACTAGGCATCGCAACTAAGGAAAACATTACAGGGGAGGTACATACAGTGGGTACAGGAACGAGAAACATATGTTTGATTGAACTATCAAGCATAGTGGGCAGCCGCAAGCAATAAATCATGGTGCTTTTTAATCAAATACTGAATTTACGACCAATTTTTCTTGATTCTGTGAAGTCATGTCTTCTCTAAGAGAAAAATCTTCCCTTAAATTTGATACGGTCAAGGTCTTCTGGGTTGGCCCTATATTTATTCCCCTCAAAACTTGCCTGTACGAAGGAAGGGTTGACCCTGACCTCAATCAAGACCATTCAGGACCCTGCCTTACAACTTTATTTATGTAAGGTGTTGGACCCTCACTAAACTAAAGGTTGTTACCTCAAAGGCTCACTAAGGTTTGTTTTCTCTTTCAGGACCATTTGATTGAAAGGGTTTCTCCTTCCTTACGAATGATTTCAAGAGAACGACATAGTATTGGAGTTGATCGGCGCAGGACCATATTAAGTATATGGTCGACACAGTATTGGAGTGAACCGAAAGTCACACACAATTGTCTCATCATAGGCAGACCGACTAATAAGGAGAGAGTCATATCTTCCCGCAACTCTTGAGAAAAGATTAAGACTGTCTCCATGTTGTCCATAAATAAAATGGTCCTCTTTTTCACTTTATCTGCTTATAGGTGCTCAAATGGGAGGGAGTACGGGCATGAACCTAACACATAGTAATGAAGCTGATTCAACTAAGTCAACTTCATGCCACGATGAACAGGTAATGCAGCTGAGTCAAATTCATTCATTGTTGGCATGATGAGCCCTGATGTGTGTGTGTGTGGCTAATCAGTGAACAACGAACCAATAGGTGAAAAAAATGACATGCTCCCTATACTATAGTGGTGAATTGCACTGCACTGAACCAAACTGAACTAAACTAACTCATAGACGAACTGAGAGAAGGAATTATGGAAGGGCCATCACTTCCTCTTTGCTTCCACCTGAAAAACTGAGTACTCTAACAATGGCGAACCAGTCTCTCCCTTTGGGTTGGGGGGGACATCATTGTAAGGATCATTCACGGCTGGCAAAGGGCATTCCCCTCTCTCCAAGTTGGGTGAACGAAGAACCAACCACATAGATCCTTTTTCAATGGGGATCTATGTGCATGGTATTTTATCTCTGATCGAGCACCGGGGGAATGCAATTACTTACTAGGAATCCTCAACCGGTCTATGATGAACGACCCTGAGCCTGAACCATCGCTTCTGTTCCTGGCACGCCACCAAGGAAAATGCCTTTAGCCTGATAACCAAACTTATAACTGACTTTAATCAATATCCTTGTGTTAATCTTGATAACCACCATCACTAAGTCCGGTTAGTCAGGTCTTCCCCAGTTAGTCAGGTTTCACCAAGGACAGACCGAAGCTCGAAGTCTTCTTTTTTATCCTTTAGAAAATCGATCTCTTTTTATTAGGAGCAACCTTTAACCCGATCCGCGATAAGGTAGTAAAAAATAATAGATCCTTTCCTTTGCATGGCTCTTCCCTTTATTTCTTAATAAAGGATTTCCTTTCTAGAAAAGATTGTCTTCTAATTTTCATGGATGGGGAAATTTTATTTTTATTTTCATGGATGGGGAAACTTGTGGTGACCTGAAGATCTTCTTGTTGGTGAATCCGTTACCCAAATATCTACTTGTTGGTTTGGCTATGCTATTACCAATAGGATTTTCTTTAACCTTACCAAGCAATTATTTCCAGTTCCATACCAGTCGGGAAGGGTTGTCTGGGTAGTCCAGTAAACCTCTCAGAAGCTAGTCAAGCGCTAGTATCCCAATAGTCAAAAACTAGTATGTTTGGTAAAGGAGGAGATTGAGGTTCATCTATGTGAGAGGCAAGGAATTTGTTTGCTGGGAAGGAAACACATTCTGATAAGGAATCTTCAGGCATGTTAGTTATAAGGCGTGTTATACCGAACCTACCCGGTCTGGGCAAGGTAGGTTCCCAAGTGCAATACCAACCCAAGAAGGTTCCCAAGTGCAATACCAACGATGAAGAGCTCTCTAGACTAGCTAGCTATGCTAGCTAGAGTGTGTATGCGTGCTACATCCGTGTGTAGAAGCTTGTCTCTAGCATCTAACCAAAGTCTATATAGGTGGTGTAAAGGCATAGTGAAAGCACTAGCTATAGCCGAAGGCGGTTGAGTTTCCTTCCTTTAGGCATTCTAATCTCTTTAAATAGTTGTATCGTAAGGCGTTCTAATATCTATCTCTTAGTTGTATCCTTACCTTAGGCGGTGGGTAACTTCGCTATCCCTTAGCAGTAGCATAAGGTGGAGGAGTAGCGGTATACGGTAAGATGGCTTTGAATCAATCTCTCATTCCTTGTCAGAAGTGATCCATCACGGGATCTATGCAACATTTTTCTAAGTAAAAGAATGTTTGGCAGCATCTGAGTGAATACGTTGTAAGTCTTGGGGGGTAGGAGTGTAGAGCTAAGCGATCCCCCTGACCCTTGAGTAGCAGGGTTTGTAAGTATGGGAAGGTAGGTAAGTGACTATCCTATATAATGTTCTAGATGTATCCCCATTAGGTATCTGAGGTAAGAATGAAATTATCATTCCCCTTAAGTCAAGATTTTTTTGGGTGGCAAATAGTAGGAAGGGGCAGGTACTTCCTGCTTAGGTGGATAAGATAGAAGTAGAGGGAGGAAGGATGGATGTGAGGCAGGGAAATGAACAGTAAGGGGATGGGATTAGGCAAGGTAGGTAGCTTAGAGGTCCTCAGTCAATGGGGAGGCAGGGTAGCAAGAGGCAAAGCCGGTATTGAGAGATTAAAGCATGACTTGGGTTAGGCAGGTCTTGATCTTTATTCAAGGACAGGTAAATCTTTGCAGTACAAATCATGGTGAACGCCTACGTGCTACATGCATGGGTTATATAACCTTTTCCTAGGATATAGCCTCGCAGTGGTAAAGTAAGTACGTTACATTGGTGAGGAAGTGAGAGAGTGGGTGAGATCTCTTATAATTCCGAATATGCATGCTTTAGAGAAAGCCAAGATAGGGATTTCCTATCTAAGCATAGCATATCCTCTGTAAGGATAGATATTTCTTTGGATGTATCTGCATATAAATATTTTGGATGTGTCCCCTTTAGGTATGAGGTTAGTATCTCTGGATCATTCCCCTTTAGTCAAGATTTGTTTGGGCTAGTAATAGAGGGAAGAGTATTTTTCATTCCAATCGATAAGAAATAAAAGATACCTAGGATGGAACCCTTTCACTATCTCTTCACCCTTAATCATCTTAGCATGTCACCCTTGTATGATATCCTGACCCTTCCAACTGGTAAGGGAGATAGAGGAGCCCGACCTCTGTAGGAGACACATTTATCGCCCTAACTATCTAACGCTTCCTACGGTATAAGTAAAAGTAAGTGTTTTATGGCATGTTCAATCAGGCAGTTAGGGATTTCTAGTCAAAGTGAATTCAATAATATTCCTAGCTCATAATAAGGGAAGATATGTAGACTGTATCTTGGCGGTGGGTCTTGCTCAAGTATCTTACATCTATCAAATTCCCAAGAGGGAGAAATTGCTTGGCGGTAGGTCTTGCTCAAGGCTCTAGCTTGTTTGATTGTTGAAAAGGAGGGAAAAGCTCCACAGGACAACTCATGGTAAGGTGTACCCTTTTTTCTCATAACTTGAAAGACTAGAGATGTACATTAAGCTCTGCCCTGGGGATCAATACCACAATAGAACTATATTGCTTAAGAATGAATATTCCAAAATAGTTTCTGAAAAGAAAGAGATCTATCTATTAATCCTTGGCTTGGATTTTTCTCTTCTTCTTAATATCGTTGGCCCTTTCAAAAATATCACAAAGGCTGAGAAAAGTAGAGCCCTTAAAGTGATTCATTCGATGCCAAGATAGATATAGAAAGACAAGGAAGGCTGCAGAGATGTGCCACTTTAGCATAAATTAGAACAATCATTCTCTTTGTTGGCCCTTGGTTATGGAAAGAAGCGAAGAAAAAGGAAGGAAAGGTAAAAAGAGAGCTTCACAGGAGACACAGTAACTGTCATTGAGTCGAAGTGAGCAAAAGAGAAGGAAAGATGGAGCGAAGTACAGAAAAGAAATCCATTGGACGAGGAGATGAGGGATGATAGATCAGTAAGGAAGAAGGATCGTGGACAACTCATCAAGTAGAGAAAGCCATCATTGGATTCTTTGGAGAACCGTGTGATGAAGAAGGAAAGACAGGATGGCGAAGCCTAGAAAAAGTGGGTCAAGTAGACCTAGGATTTTAGACACCTAGGGTTTTGATATCTAGGGTTTTGGCACCTAGGTTTCGACCTAAGGCTATCGGTGAGGGATTGTAATGTATAAATAAAGGTCAAGATGACCTAGGTCGGGTTGGTAATTGAGTATTGGTATGATATTGTTGTTATAGCTCTATTGTGGAGGGAGAAGAGTGTATTGGGAGATCTTCAGCAGTGTGCAAAGGTCAAGTCCTGCAACTAGGTGCATAGGAAGGGGAGAGAAAGAGAGAGAAGAAAGAAGATCTGCTAGCTGAGAGCACAGATAAGAACTGTATGCTTTACCTTAATAAATCATAAGAATGGTTCTATGGATGTATCCCTAGAGAGAGGGTGAACCACGTATATTTTGTGTCGTATGTGTGATTGATGCCTAGATATCGGTCATTGTTATATTTTTATTTGCAGTTTTATGTTAGATCAGATCTATAGTTGTGTAGGATAAACCTAGATGATAAGTGATATATGAATGTTGTATTGTTGTTGTGATAGATCCACTTAATATTCCCCCAGTTGTAGACATTCTTGTCCTGCAACCCCCCTCTTAGCTGCTTTGGGTGAGACTGCATTTGCTTTGCAGGTGCCACCGAAAGGGATAGCAGCTAGGGCTTGTTGGTGTGCTCTTGGAGTGAATCTCAGATCTGCCCCTATGCCAACAAATGGTTCCCTTGCCGGGACAATAATCTATGTAAGGGAATGTCAAGGTGGTTCTCATCGAAGACAAAGATTCAGAAGTGGATAGAGGATCAAGAGAGGGACTTTGCTGAAGCCCAAAACAAGAACCCTAAGCTAAGTACTGAAGGTTGGCTATAGAGACACATCTTCAGTGATATTCACGAGATCTTCTTTGGAGGAATCCATCAAGAGCTATACGAGTGGTTAGCTAGGTTAGTCGATACCCAGTTCGAGATCAGATCTAGACCTCCTGTGGTCTAGACGTCGAAGTTGATTAAGAAGTTTAAGAGAGTCGACAACGTTGTATCAAGGGCTGTAGATCATGGGTTCGATAGTACCATTGGAGGGTATATCACCAAATTTGTTGTTGAAAGAACAAAATCATATAGCTAGGCCGAGAGATACTTATTCAAAGGACCCAGAGGAAAATTTTTACAATTTCTGAAGCTAATAATCAAGATGTTGTTGCATGAAAAGAATGTAACGAAGATACAATAGATTGGTTGGATCCGAAAAGGCTAATGTTCAATAATTTGGACAGAGACAACGACACAGAAGCTGGACATACGTGTAGTGGGAAACTATTTCGAGGGGTTCACCTTGAGAACCTGTTCAAGAGAAACTACGGAGATGAGGGTTTATACAGTGGAGAAGAGGCAGATCTAATAGATGAAGAACATTCAGAACCCACCAGAGCAGAGGAAGAGGAAGTTGAAGAACTTTTCCAGAACGAGCCAGAAACATCAGGAACTATGCAGACCACTGAAGTAAGCAATATCAATCCTTTTTTTATTTCATAAATGCTAAGTAATCAGAATATTATGAATCACCAGAGTCCGTAGACTACTATTACTGGTATTTCAACATCTACTCAGACATGAAACCTAGGCAGCTCTATGGTAGATGAGATGAGGCTCCCTATCTTTAAAGGATATGGATCTGAAGATCCTGATCAACACTGGTTCATGTGCGAGGCCATATGGGACATTAAAAATATTACCGATGAAGTTGTTAAAAGAAACTAGTTTAGCACTACGTTGAGGGATCGCACACTAAGCTGGTACATGTAGCTTGTCCAAGGACTTATGCAGCCTAAGCCACTAAATGAGATTAAGAATGCACTGGTTGCAAATTTTAAAAAACCTAAGTTAGAGTCACAATGTATTATTGAGCTGAAGGAGATCAAACAAAAGGCAGCCGAACTTGTTTGGGAGTTCAATCAGAGATTCAAGACCCTAACAGGATGATTGAATTTTAAGATTCTAGATGAGAAGAACACAGAATGGTTCATCGTTGCTATTTTACCACACATCAGAGTTCCCCTGATGCAGCAGAAGATTTCATCGTAGGCAAAAGATTTGGAGATCGCCATGAAGCTTGAATCAACACCTATGGGAGAATCTAGCTCAGGCATGAGCTAGATCTTGAGCTAGCTGACTAGTTTGTCTCTGTAGGTTGAGGATATGAAGAAGGACAAGGGAAAGGAAAAAAGAGAAGATATCTGGTGTGTAAGATGAAGATATGGAGGTCATGATAAAGAACAGTTTCCCCTGTTTCATGAATATTTGGCCTCAGGAGCACTGAGCCCCTTGAAGTCTCTACGAGAAGATATGCTAGACTAACTAGAGAGGTTCGCTGGATCGACACAACAGTGATTAATTTATCCACATTTGATGGGTTGAACCCTTTAGAAAACTTCTTACCAGAGTTTGAGACAAGTGTACCAACACAACAGAGGTTGTTGGCAATGGATGAGGCCATGAAAGCCACACCAACAAGAGGCTTCTCGGATTCCATATGAATCACTTCTAAGTACAATTTCTTTTAGATTCATCAAAATTTCATGTATTGAATCTTCAATACCTATTCTCGCGGAATATTCATGTTTTATGTTCTCCAATTTCACATGTGTGATACATGTTCCTTCTACTTCTCCAACTCAAACTCTTCACATTGCTATGCTTATTATATCATCTCGACCTTTGTGGAGTGGGGATAGAGAAAAATAGCCATAATGAAGACGCTCATTGTATGCTCTGTATTCGATGCAATTCCATCATAGTGTTTGAATAGAGACAGAGATTTCATCTCGAATCATACCAAGATTATTTGATCAGATCATAAAATCATTTCGTTCTCTTGAAATTAATTCAATTCTTACACACGTCTCTTTTTGGGAGGTCTGCATCCATTATGTGGCATAGGGGTTACATCACATACAAAACTTAATAATATGCCACTTCTATGAATGGTTCGTAATGTTGTATCTCTCCCTCGACCAGGGCCACTTATCATAACTTCGACTCATTCCATACCCTGATCCATTAATGTACAAATAACATTTTTTGCAGCAAATGGTGTACCTCTCCTTGTACCTTTGAATCCATAGGGACCGGAAGAAGACTAACACAAAACTTGTCCCCGTACATCTTTAATAGTCACAATGGTATTGATTCAACTTGCTTGAACATAAAGAACTCCTTTGAGTACTCGATGTTCATTCCTATGTGATCCAATTCTTCTTTTAGTTTTTTACATATTAATCATTATGAGTTCATTTTGAAAAATGCATATCGAAATCTATTTTACCACTAGATATGTTCATTGATATAAAAGAGGATTACCCCTATTCTTATGTCTTGGATTGGAACAAATTTTCAAAAACTCGTTTTCGTCTATGAATTGGTCGAAATTTTCCACAAATTATATGAATAGAAGCACAAATTTTCATATTTGTGACCCTCCAATTTGCTCATATTACATTTTTTTCCCTGAGAAAGAGAGTCCATTGAATCTATGATTCTCGATCCCTATCATATGTTCAAAAAATGATTCAATCGTTTGAAGATTTGTTGCTAAGTCTATATATTATACATCCTTTGGTTAAATCATAAGCACTTAATTCGACCTTGACCCTATCTCCTGGTAGTATTCGTACGAAATTACGTTGAATCCTACCTAAAATATGAGTCAGAATATGACATCCATTATCTATCAGAACTCGAAACATACCGTTGGGGGGTGATTAAGTAGCCAAACCTTCCACATGGATCAGATTCTATTTGTTCATCAAATCTCCTCCTCTTTTGTGTTAAGCCCTAATATTGGCTCATTACCCCTTAATTGGGGTATATTATATTAGTAATTTTATTTTATTTATGTCGGCTTTAGGACATTAGTTGTAATTATACCTCCTAGTCTCCTATATATACCAAGGAGACATTTTCATTTTGAATCATCTTGTACTTGAACATTTAAGTGGGATAAAACGAGGTTGCCCCCTCGAAGAGGATTATTATCTGAAATTATCTCTTTTTCAAGGTGTTGAGTACTTTTCCTGAGGTTTTTCTATGCTATATTGATATTTGGTTCTTAACATATGGTATCAGAGCTCAAGGTCTTGGGGTTTCACTGCTACATCTGAGACACCTTGGTATTTTCGCTATAAATTTTTTTCTACAATGTTTCAGAAGGAATGGATTGGAGGATATTTATTGTATGGATCATGGTACGTTGGGTTCAAAATTCATCTCCTGAGGCCTTATAATTTAGGAGATACAGCCTGTACAAGATAGGGTTATGGAATCATCCTGAAATGAGTCATTGCGGAATTGTCACTATAAACACTTTTCTGTAATGTTTCAGACCCTGAATCCTGGAGGCTATTTACATAAATTAGTAAGGTATCTGTGGTAAAACTTTCAGCTTCTGGGTCATCTTAAAATTGTATATAAACCTTTGTGTAAGATAGGGTATCTGACTAGTCCTATTGACTAGTCTCAAGAAGGTGTTTCAGGTAAAACAATCATAACTTCTTCCTAGAGTATCCAAATTGAGTTGGACTTATTTCATTGGATCGTGGATAGTCTTTATTATCTCTCGTGTGAGTTTCATAATTTTATATCAATTATTTTGTGTAGGGCACGCTATACAAGTGAGATCTCCTGGAAAGGCCAAAAATTGGCAAGTTGTGGGGAAGTTACCATAAGTTCCACTTGGCACATACAATTTTGATCAGACCTGTTGCATTGTAGAGAAGAAATATCATAGAACTACATAAAAGAAAGTTTCATACCCAGAAGGGCCGAAAATTGGGAGATACAATAGAATAAATATTGTCTAGCAGAACCACCTCAAAATCGAGGTTCAAAAGTGATACTTGGCCAACATGCCACCCAAAAAGGGAACTTCTACACCAAATAAGCATCCAAAAAATCCTACTTGGACTCTTGATGAAGGTGAAGAAATGCGTAGGGACATAAATGATTTACAAAAGAAGATAGTAACAAAAGATGAACTACAAGAGATGATGGAGGGTTTAAAAGGGGAGATCATGGAAGGATTGAAAAATTTCGTAACAGAGAAGACACCTGAAAGTGAAAATGCATCCCATGAAATTCATGATGAGGGCACAAGGAAGGTGAATCAAGAATGGAGAAACTCCAACTTTGGTTTGAAGACCAACCACGTTCCTAATATTGATATGAGGAAGTTTGATGGCAAGGACCCAATCACATGGATACTTCAGATGGAGCAATTCTTTGATCTCCATAATGTGCCACATACACAAAAGGTACAAATTGCTTCTTTATATTTAGAACCTAGTAAATTTGTATGGTATCGATGGCTTTGTTCTCGCAAATCACTCGTCACTTGGAAAATTTTCATTGAAGAAATGATATAACACTATGAGGGTACACGGAGCAATACCTTCTTTAGCCAATTGATAAATCTCAAGCAAAAGGGTTCAGTTACCGAGCACATTGCGAACTTCCAAATATTGAATATAAAGGTAACCAATATTCCAGATGAGCACTTGATTGATGTATTCATAGGAACTTTAAAGGATAACATTCAACATGAAGCTCACCTTTGGGAACCCAAATCATTGGAGAGTGCATTTAAGGTGGCAAGAAATGTTGAAAGTAAAAATATGGCTATGGCTACTAGAAGGACCAATCCTAATTACATCTATAGAGAGAACAATGCTCCTTCTTATAAAACGCCTCAACCTACAAGGTTGACACCTCAACAATTGGAGGAAATAAAATCAAAAGGTTTATGCTTTAATTGTGACAACAAGTATAGTAAGGGACATAAGTGTGGTGAGAAGAAATTATTCTACATAGATTGTGAAGACGAAGAAGAAGAAGAAGAAGAACCATCTCAAGATGAAAACGTAGAAGCAATTTCGTCTAAAGATTTGACTCCCACGATATCATGTAATGCATTGGCTGGAATTAGCACTCCTCAAACCCTCAAGATCAAAGGATACATCAAAAAGAAAAAGGTAATAGTCCTAATTGATTCTGGCAGTACTCATAATTTCATTCACTATAAATTAGC
>ML796988.1:86369-111114 GCA_009831015.1 Picea engelmannii
GATAATAAATTATCACCAAAGTACTATGGCCCTTATAAGGTGTTGCAAAAGATTGGTACTATGGCATACAAATTGGAGCTGCCTGCATCTTCACGAGTACACCAAGTTTTCCATGTTTCATGCTTAAAGAAGGTTATAGGCGACAAGATCCCAGTTCAAAATATATTGCCAGAACTTGATGAGGAAGGAAAAATCATATTGGACCCTAAAGCCATCATTGACACAAGAATTTTCCAGCTGAGGAATAGATCCATTTTAGAGTATCTCATTAAATGGAGGAAACTACCGGCTGAAGATTCCACTTGGGAAGCTGAGTGTTTTATACAGAAGCATCCAGAGTTACTCAAGCATTGCGGACAACACTTGTCTCAAGGGGAGGGGCATGTTAAGCCCTAATATTGGCTCATTACCCCTTAATTAGGGTATATTATATTAGTAATGTTATTTTATTTATGTCGTCTTTAGGCCATTAGTTGTAATTATACCTCCTAGTCTCCTATATATACCAAGGAGACATTTTCATTTTGAATCGTCTTGTACTTGAAAATTTAAGTGGGGTAAAAGGAGGTTGCCCCCTCGAGGAGGATTATTATATGAAATTATCTCTTTTTCAAGGCGTTGAGTACTTTTTATGAACTTTTTCTATGCTATATTGATATTTGGTTCTTAACATTTTGAGAAAAAAACTTTACTAACATGCTTGGATGAAGATGAATGGTGTTTCAAACCAAACTTGCTCCCACTTTTCATACCATGGTGATATCTTACAGAATCCATATTTTGGGACAAAATTCGGATCAATTACCATACATAACATAATATTTCTCCTCCAATTTTTTTTCTGTCGAGACTCTCGAGCCATCAAAATCCCTTGGGAAGTAGAAAGAATTATGATCCCCATTCCACCTAGAAATTTTGAAATTTCTCGATATTTGGAATCAATTCTCAAACCAGATTTTCTGGTACACTTTGACGTGGTCATATATGTCCTTTTCTTCCTTCTCTGATATTTGAAAGTCGAGATCAAAAAAATATTTTTGGCCTTCCCGATGTTCCCTAATATCTTCTATAAAACCTTCTCGTAAAAGGATCCTTCCAATGTTCTTGGTAATATTAGTAGTTGTTACTCGAATCGTTCCTTTTTCTACCATGTCGGCATTTCTTAAGAAGTAATTATATTTGCAATAGTATCGTTACCCATGATGAACGAATTCGTAGGAATTCCTGGTCTCGATATAAAAGGCATGTTCGATCTTCTTTGAGGAATATGCCTGAGGTGCAATGAATTGATCCATGTATCATTTGATGAACTATCAGTAGAATATTTCTACAATATCTATCAGTACTTATAATACTTCAGGAGCCAATGAAACTATTTTTTTGAAATTCAATTGTCTCAATTCCTAAGCAACCATACCAAAAACTCGAGTTCGATTTCCTTCCTGATCAATGACAACTACTGCATTGTCATCAGATCGTACCATCATTCCATTGTCACGTTCAAATTATTTACAGGTGCATATAACTACATCTCTAACCACTTCCAATTTTTCCAGGGGCATGTTAGGTACTGCTTCTTTAATTATAGCAATGATAACATCACCTATATGAGCACATTTATGATTACTTGGTCCTAGAATTCGAATACACATTATTTTTCGGGCTCCACTGTTATATGCTATATTCAAATAAGTTTGATACTAAATCATTTTTCCTCCAAAAGATTTGTTACTTCGGCAGCTAACATGAAAAAAAGAAAAGGAAGAGTTCTTACCAACTAGTAATCTTCTTCCACTAGAAAGAGCTCTTTGATTCTGTATGGATTAAGTAGTAACAAATTGAGTACGTATAGGCATTTTGTATGCAACTATTATAGTATCTTCTCTAGCGAAGGTTTCAAATACTCCACCCATTTCATAAAGTATTCGACTTGGTCTAATGATGGATACCCAATATTTCAGGAGATCCTTTCCCAGAACCCATACGTGTTTCTGCAGGTCTCATTGTAATAGGTTTGTTGGAAAATATACGTACCCATATTTTTTTGCCCAGATGTGATCCAAGCAGGTTCAAGTGCTTGAAGAGCGAATCTATCGAAACAAATGTGATTGCCATGATAATATACTCCTTTCATTCTTACCCCATGTTGTTTACGAAATTTTGTTCTTTTTGGGTTATAGTCGATGGTTAATAGTATTTTTTTCCCATCTCTAATCCAGAACCGGGCATGAAAGTTTCTTCTCATCCAGCTCCTCGTGAATAATCCATGTCAAATTGGACAATCAATGTGTAGTTATTAGTTATATAAAAATGAGTCTATATATATGCATTACGCATATTGTATATAGAATATAATATACAGGATAAATAACTCTTTGCATCCAATGAGACTCTTAATAAATAATTTCACAGGTGAATATTGACTCTTCCGATATTTGCTCCATGGGGTTGACCTATTTATAGACTCCAATTAGATTAATTCATTTTCAGTTTATTTCACCATCCTATGCAATGGATGATTAATATGCCTATATGATCTTATGCAGTCATAAGTTCCATCATTCCATAGCTTCTATCTAAATGCCCAGCTTTTCCCTTTGCAATGGAGCTTTCTTTTCATCTATTACACAATCAATTTCCTTAGTTTCCATCGACCCAAAGCTCTTTCTCCTTCATAAATTGAATCCATTCAATCTTGCTTGAATGAATCAAGATGATTCTTATGCTTTATCACATTGCTTTTCGGAGGGTAATTAATGAACCATAAAAAATTGGGATAAGATTTCATTTCTCCTTCTTTTTTTTCTTTTTACGCATTACCAAACACCTTTCTTGCTTCATGAGAGATCAATATCATTTTTTTTTCTTGTGGAATAAAGTATTTACGAGGTGAATATATCTACCCATAGTTACTGTATCTTGGAAATATGAAGCAATGAGTTAGTCTCTATTTTATTTATACCAGAGACCATTCTGTTCTTATTTCGAATTCTCCATAACTCCGGAAAATAATGAAAATCTCAATTCCAACGAGTCGCACACTGAGCATAGCACGGTTCCGAAATGGTCAATCTAATTTCTATTTGATCTGATAGAATTGATGATCCATGATCGGGCAGATTAGGAAAAAAGACCAAATATTCCTACTCTTCTAAGATCCAAATTTTGATCCCTAAAACTCCATAGATGGTTTGAACTGGATAATAACAATAATCAATCCTATCCCGAATTGTCTGTAGGGGAACCCTACCTCCCCTATCCCATTCGACCTGGACAATTTCCTTTCTGTCGAGACATCTTGCAATTTGGATCTAAATAACTTCTACCTCTTCCCATTCAGTCAGTTCAATATCTTTCTTTATTGTTTTTCTGAATGTAACTCTCTTCTCTAGTTGTAGGGAAATATACTCTGCAAGAATATTAGGTTTTCTATAGGGTTTCACAACTTTTTCTATAGCAATGTGAAGTTTTTAGTCCACATAATTGAGCATATTTAGTACATTGTTTCTTAATTTTTCAATTCCTTAAAAACCCCTACCTTATGGATTGGGAGAAGGGGCAGAGCCAGTTTTTAGTATCAGTAGTTTTCCATGCACGAGTATGTACCTGCCCGCCTATCCATCTAGCCCCCTATCTATATAATAACCTGCCTATGATGTACCAAAGAATGAAAGAATTTCAGAATCTTTTTTACCTTCTACAAATTAAAGGGTACTAATAGAAAAAACCCTTCAAACCTACTATTATAAAAAGAGAGAAGAGAAGTGTAGTGTACTCTCTCCTAAAAAATAATTAAAGAAAGAAAGCTATATAGAAAGAAAGGAAAGAAAAATCATAATAGTAAAAATTAATAAGACTAAAATAAGAATAGAAGGGTCATCGATCGATTTGATGGGAATAAATAGAGGGGATAACCTTTTGAGCTCTGGATTGCGATAAGCCTATATTTATTTCTTCCCCCAAAGACTAAGCTGAGGACCTTACTAAGCTGAGGACTTGACAGGGAATACCAGTCTAGTCAAGAAAGACCAAAATAGTAATAACATTACAGGAAGGTAAGGACCTGACTGGGATGATCTAGAAGTGGAGCAGGAAATCCAAGTATCTAAGTGAAATGCCTCTGAATGAAAGAAAGAAAAGCATAATTACATATATAATAATAGCTTCAGGCAGGGGAGATGGAACAGGGGGGAGGACAGATTGATAAGGGACAGGGTGGGTATGAGTTCACAGAAAATCCCTCCCTCTTCTTCCCCTTATCAACAATGTTCAGCTGACTTGCACTACACTGATAGACTCTTATTGAAACTAGGCGCCTCGTATTTCTATATTGCCAACTAATCCCTTCAATGTTCAATTATTATGTTACTACATTTTTGTGAATGTTATTACGATCTTAGTGCTTCTATTCTATGTCCCATGCTAGGGAGCATTATTATTCTTTCCATTCCAAATTCAAGTATACGATTGATACAATTCATTGGTCTGTGTGCCTCTCTTCTCACTTTCTCGTACCCCCTTGTTCCCCAGATACAATTTGATTCTCCTACGGCCGAATCCCAATTTGTGGGAGCCATTTGATGGCTTCCTTATGAAAACATCAATTTGTACATGGGTATAGATGGTATCCCCCCATTCTCTGTGGTATTGACCACATTTTTAATCCCTATTCACATTTCACTAGGTTGGTCCAGTACAAAAAGTTATGGGAAAGAGTATGTTATAGCATTTCCAATTCACAAATTTCTCATGATCGTCATGTCTCGCATGCCAGATCTTTCACTATTTCATGTTCTTCTTGAAAGTGTGCTAATTCCTATGTTGTGTAGATCTGAGCATCTTATATTCACTGGGGTACCCACCCTCTGCATAAGCCTTGTGTAGTAAACCCCTTACGGGCGGATCGTTCATCGTCGCCAAATTGAGTAGTCCCCACGAAGCTCTCGGGAAGAAGGGTAGTCTTGTGCGTAGGCATAAAATTTTCGGTCGAACCCATCATATGACAAACAACTATATATTTCTTGGGATCGTGGGATACTCCTCTTTGATGGGTACCTCGCACGTCAAACCTCAACCTACCTACTCGAGTATTGTATGGATATGTGGGAAAGGGTGCTCCTAGGTGTAGGGATTGTGCCTAGTCGCGAGAAGTCATTCCTCATAAAGCCTAGGGTGCAGATACACTTGCGTGAATTCTGGTGACGGCTATAAGGAAGGGTGGTGAGGAATAGAAAGGGAACTATACCTGAACAGGGATGGACGTAACTCGTAAGCTATCAATTGGGTTCACAAGGATAATCATCCTGGTCCTCCAAAAATCACCCGGGTTGGTTCCTTCCTCTGTCATGCATGGGAAGCTCTTGAGGAGGGAGTAGGATGAGTTGCTAAAATGAACGAAATGGAGGATCGACCCATTATGATTACGAAGACAGATTGTTGCATTGGTTGGCCAACGATGGCTAGCTTTGGAGTTATGTTCTCTCTTCATTCTATGATGGAAGCTACAAAATTAGGACCAAGCACTAGCGGGTAAACGAACCTTAGGAGCCTTTGTAAATCCCTTCTCTGTTTCTACTCTATCGAGGCATAATGGTGAATCTCCAACCATGAACAAAAGAGAGAGTGGTTAGCAATCAGTGGTTTAGAACCAAAATGCCTCCTATTGCATCCACGCAGTTCCCTCCATCTGTATTCTATCTATCTGAAAACCTACTATGGCTCGTGTTCAATGCCAGCTTCCAGCCTAGCCTCATTACTAGATTGAAGTTTGTTTCCCTGATGTGGAGCACTTTGATTCGTGTGTGCTTCATGGTGTGCACTCATTTGAATCGTGGCCGAAGAACTAGTTTTGTGAGAAGGGGAGTTTACCACCATCCGCTTTTGGGGCATAGAGAGAGCTATGGACCTAGAGCATCCCTCCCATATCAATCTACTAATAAAGAAAGCAACCTTGGTGAATTTTAAAATGGTTGGTTCTGCGCTAGGGGTGGGCGCTCGACACCAGGTGTAGAGCATAAAAGAAGCATCCCTTGCATCAAAGAAATCAATCAATCAAAGAATGAGGAATGAATGTTCAACGAGATTGTGTAGAGGCGTTACAAACTTAGACTTAGAGTGGTTTTTTACTCCTTCCTTTCTTAGTGGGTGATACTATTGTGTGGCATTTGAAAAAGGAAAGAAAGGGTGTGAACCAAGTATTGAACCGGAGTACGCATGAAAACCTTATAGATAGTTTCCCAATCAGAAAGTCATTAATCCCTATAGTGTTTGAAATACCCATCCTAAAGCCACTTAATCCACTGCTTCATCGGATAGGCGAGATGATTCATAAAGTCTCCCGATCTGAAGTGGCCAATAACCCTCCCTTCAAGCCATCCAGGAAGGGACAAATCAATGGGTGGATCAATTAGTTAGTGAAACAACAACCATCCATCCCCCTTACTGTTCTTGGCTTGCACTGCGTTGATTAATGATGATGAGGCATCAGTTGATGAAGTATTTGGCTCAGTCAAGTCCGTTCATCCAGCTTATCCAAATGAAGTTGGTCTACATTCAGGAAGGTAAAGGAGGGCTAAGGTCCGATAAGGCATGTGTACATTGAAGGGAGGCTAATTCTGATAAGGCATGTGTACATTGAAGGGAGGCTAAGTCCAATAAGGCATGTGTAATATTAAGGAAGGTTTTTAGGAGGGTGCATCAAGCATAAAATCCTTGGTTGTATCTGTGGGTTAGTAGTTGAGTTGTAGCTTCAGTATTAGTTGGGATTTGAGCTTTAGGGAATGCTTTGAGGGTAATAAATATAGGGTCGGTAAGGTCAATCCTTCGACAATGAAAATCTTATATATGTAATTATGCATTTATGACCTCATTATATACATTATTACATATAATAAAGTAACTAGAGAGGTAAGAAAGAGAAAACACAACTCTCTCAAAGTCTAAGTATATTTTATCCCAACTACTTCATTAAGTAGTTTGTTAGGTTAATAATTCGGGAAAGCCTATTTTCTTCCCTCAATTACCTTCTCATGACCTTGACCTCCTCCTTGACCTTGACTTTTAGGGAGCCTATTTTATTCCCTCAATTCGGTAGTCGACCAAAGTCAATTGCCTCTATCGAGCGGTATGTGTATTCTCTTTCTTCCCATTCGTTGTAGTGCTTGTCTTTTGTTCTTGTGTCACGTAGGCTTTATTTATTTTTTTGTTCACAGGCCTCCACTCTAGTGATGGGTATGCTCATAAATATTTCTTTCGCATCCAGTGAGTGTAGTGAGTTCCTTACATTCCTGCGTTGAGTGAGTGGGTCCTACATCCTTGTGCTAGAGCCAGCTTGATAAATAGATATGTCTGGTGAAGATCCATCAAGTAGATAAAGGTTTCACTCAATGTTTCATGTTGCCTTAAAGTCACGAGATCACTATTCATTGCTAAGGTAGAAATTAATTCATTCATTATAGATGTTATAATGTTTCATCATCGGTATGTAGAGGGCAAGTGGTAGTTTCCAATATCATGACCGTTCAAGATAGAGTAGATAGAGGGAGGAAAGATCTTGTTTGTAATGCCACTAGGCGTTACCGTAAAGGCAGTCATGTTGTAAGGGAAATATAGCCAACAAGAGAGAAAAGAAGGGTAAGAGAGCTTGCTATATTTGTGAAGGTACCTACTAGTGGAAATAGATTCTCCCACCTAGTAAGGTAGGTGCACCTTTCCTGGATCTTATCCCATGTTGGAGGGTAAGTAATATGAAAGTGAAGGTGAAGTCCCTGATACGTCTCAAGTGAAGATCTAATATGGGCGCGCATATATTGATTTCCTGTATAGATTTCCTGTTGTGGTTCTTAGGAGGTAAGGCAAGGAGTCAAGAGGTATATATAACATGGGAGATATGACTTCACATAGATAGATGTGGGCAGTAACCCAAAGTATAAGAAATCATAGCTGGGTAAGTACAATTCTTATCCAAGGAGGCGAGTTTTTCACATGACCTTGTAGGGTAGGGTAGATAGGAGGGTAGGTGCTAATCAATGTGAATAGGCCTTAGGGTAAAGGCCTCTTAATAAAAATCCTTGTAAGGTAGGAGATAAACAAAGGGCAAGCTATGGGTTTTTGCAAGGCTAAGAGATAACACTAGATGTCTTGTAAGAGATACTAGGGTAAGTTTGTTATGATACGTTAAAGGCTATCATGTCGTAAAGTCAATAGCTAGATATCTATTTTTTGATTGAAGATGTTGTGGTAAAGAGCCCTTAGGATAAATAGGTACGGTATATATGCGGTGAGGATCCCGTACCTAGGCTAGATGCATTAAAGAGGCCTTCCCTAAGAAAGCAACAGTAAATATGCCTTCCTCGACCGACCTAGATAGCTGTAGGAAAGAGCCTGTATGATAGATGGTTTCAAGATCCCATACGTTAGGAGAGCGGGCTATATGGTTTCAAGATCCCATACGATATGTTCAAGAACCCTTCCCATGTAAAGATGCAGTATAGATCCCGTATATCCTGGATAGATGTTGTATAGCCACAGTAGTATAAGGATAAGCATGAAAGATGAGGTGTTAAATTGTGTCGGGTGAGGTATGCCTGAAATCCCCTCATGTGTCTGAAAGATAAAGTGATCGGTGAAAGGAAGGCTGGTGGGCGAGCCTGAATCCAACCAAGGAGGGGGAAGTCTGCAAGACCTCAAGGTAAAGGTCTTATCCCACCAATGAAGAAGGGTGGGGATCCCCTAACAAAGTAGGGTAGGGTTCGAACCAATTCAAGGTTAATACTAGGGTCAATATCTTAGATTCAACCATAACCTCATATAGTTCATATAGTAAGATAAGTAAGATAGTTTAATCTAGATATTACTAGTGTGTGATATGCCTGTTTCTTTCCTTCGGTATGAGACTATCCCTTCCTATGCCTTCCCTTTGTTCAGTGATTATTTCCATCCCTCCCCTTTGGTGAGTTATTATTTCCATGTTAAGTGGGCTAAAATATACATGGGATAGACTTTGAGAGAGTGGTGTCTTCTCTTTACTCTAGTTACCGAAATGATATGAGATCATGGCCAAGTGAAGGCGTATCCAATTGAGGAGAGTGCCTTACAAAGCCTTATATACTTCTTTCTCTGGGGGGTGTCGTAGAATCAGAGTCTTTGTAAAGACCCAAAGGATTTCTTCTTCTTTATTGTCTCTCTAGTTATCAACATTATACTCACCGGGCAAAAGAAAGTGCCTAAAAAGAGAGATGTCCAAGGTAAACAAGAATAGCTAGAGACATTGAAAGCCCCTCAAAGGAACGTAGTCACTTGTCCGCATCGAACAAGGGTGGAAATACTAAATGTCCTATTTTCTTCCCTCAATACTTACTTACTGGCTTTCAATACGTTACGCCTTACCTTACTTACTTACTTAAACTAGTATTTCTAGGCTACCCACTCCCCACTACTATTTCTAGGTTACCTATCCCCTACTACTACTACTATTGATTGATAGCTAGTTATTGCTAGGTTACCTATCCCCATGAACTAATATTACGTAGGTAATAACTATCCCCATGAACTAATGTTACGTAGATAATAACTATCCCCATGAACTAATATTGCCAGGCTACCCAAACCTCACTTGAACTAATGTTAGTAGGGAATAACACTCTAAACTCCCCTACTAGAATAGGGTAGATATAGGAGACATAGCCTTCTGGGAAGGGGTAGAGATAGCAGACTCGCTAACTAACGCTACCCGATATAGGAAAGGCTTGCTATGCTACGACACTTTCTCCGCTATAGGATTGGTGAGAAAAGAATGAATTACTCTTTCCTTCCTTGGGTTGGGATAACCTTCCTTTTTTGAGATTATGGTGGGGCTATTCCTCAATAAAGGTCCCATATTTAGAAGGCTTTGGATGGTGGGGAAAGGCTTTTATTTCCCTCCTTCTTATTTATTCTCAGGTTTTATTCCCCTCTCCCTTTGGTCGAGTGTCTAAAGACCCTCAAACCGGAGAGACAGAATGGTGTTGTTAGGTTCTTCCCAGAGAGAGGGATCGAATTTAGTGGTTCTTCCTACCTGGCTGGAGAGAGAGACAAAATGATAGAACTTCTCTCCTTGGCCTGCCTAGCTGGAGAGAGAGACAGAACAAAGAGTTCTTCATATCTACCTTCCTGCCCGCACGGGACTACCCAATAGTAGCACGGGAATAACTACACCTACTGCACATGAATAACTATCTACCTGCCTACCTGCTTGAGACTATTACTTATGATGCCCATACCCGCTGATATTCCCAACATAGAAGAGCATGAATGCTATGCATACCTAGATACCATGAATGATGATACACCCTCCCAGGTAGGCAAGATATCATGTTACACTCCCCCTCTTTGACTTGCCTACCTATCCTCATTCTATACCATGCTCGTTTCTGTTTTGTTCTAGGGTCATGTACCGCCCTTCCTTCGATTCGTGACTCGTCTCTCTTCGGCCTTGCAAATCCGTTGTGTTGTTGTGTTGTTTGCGGAGGGGAAAATATAACAAAATGGAATTTTGGGGGATTAACAGCCTACCATATACGTATCCGTTTGGTTGGCGGGAATAGTTGTTAAAGGAATATTTTCTGATTACAAGGGATAGGATAACCGGTGGATTAAAGGGGTAATTGACTATCTGGTGGGGAAAACATAATAGAATGGCATAAGGTTCGTACTGCTGCTACCTTTTGTATGGATAATATCTGGAGTAACCATGGGGATTGAATTCAAACACCAGGATTGATCGGGGGGATCAAAAGATCTCTGGATGGCTTGGGTTCTATTCCTACAGTCGGTATAGAGAAAGAGAAAGGATTTCTCTTTGGCTGTCAGGCGGGGATACCATGCCCACTCGTAAAGAAAGGCTTTATGGTTGGCTTGTGGGGCTACGAACCTTAGTCTTCCTAAAATCTTATGTATCCGTTACGAAAAGAATGAATTACTCTTTCCCCTTTTCAAGCAATGTTTTATGAGGTTATCCCTTACTTTCTGGGCTTTCTTTGGGGAAATCACATTGGCGGGATTCTATCAAGGATATTTGTACAGAGAAATGTAGTGACCTACTACGGATACCTCTATAGTTTACGTTAGTTCCGTACTCTACATACCTATGTAGTTACTTTACCGATACCTATGTAGTCATGGATACTGAAGAGAAGATATGGATAGTCTATGCAAAAAATGTACATCAGGCAGGCGGGGAGTTATGTATATACATACCTTTTTGCATTGTGGATAAACCTTGGGGAATTCGGTACAGTTACCTTGAGGTATAGGGAATATATTCTCTCTATTCTTCCTACCTTTACGAGATTTCTAGGGCTTATCCCTATGTACAGGCTCACTTACTTACGTTGTTCCCTATGTATGGTTACTAATTCTATGAATACCAAGAGTAGGAGCAATAGCAGGAGGAGCGATCAGTACCCTATCTTTCTATATAGTCTCGCTACGAATTTCATACCCCCGGTTACCTTGTTGGAAAGGAAGCAGAACAGTTACCTTATGGATGGATTTAGGGGAATGGTTACTATAGAGGAGAGGGAGTTGTTAGAATGTACTAACAACTCCCTTGGTAGTGTAATCCCTTGTGATTTATGTATTGTTAATGCCCATGTCATTTTAAGGGAAGTTGTGTATGCACCCCCCCCCCCTTTTGACATGTACAATTGGCGCATAAGTAGGGTTTTTTGGATCACACGAAGCCCCAATGTATTTGTTGAAGTCCAAAACCATAAAGCTTGGCATTTATCGCAACTTATAGATTGGGTTATAGAAAATGCTAATAACCTAACCAAGAGATCCATTTACAAGGCTATTTGAAACCCATAAATTTAATGTTAACATCAATTTTTGGCAAGTGAAATGCAAGAATGAGAGCTCAAATTGTTCTTCTTGAGATGATGTTGAACCTTGGCTCGTGGTGTGCTTTGCATTGCAATGTGCCATTGGCCTATTTTAAAATTTCAACATCTATTTATTGTGAAATGTGACTAAATTGTTGGTTGGAGATAAATGCATAAAAGTTTGGAATGTGCTTTGTTCTTCTTGAGAAAGGAAAGAGATGGTTCTAGACATGAGAAGGTTCCAATCCTCTAAAAGGGGATCTACATTTCTAATGTTTTGAATCATGTTCATGACGGTGACCCGTGTTAGGGCTACCCCTTGTTGTCGAAAGATAGTTTCAACGGTGGCAACTATGTTAAAGTTTCAAGGGTGGAAATTGTGTTAAAGTTTCAAGCGTGGCAATTGTGTTAAACGTTGAAATATTGTAACTTCGAAGAATATTCTACCTAAGAGAGAGTGTTAAATAATATTGTTATAATATATTTATTGATTAGGCCCTATTGTGCCTTTCTAAAAGTCTGCCCTTTTGTGCCTTGATAGTTAAATGTAAATTAAGAGAGTAAAGTGACAGGTCGGACCAGACCTAATTTTAGGTTGGCCAGACCACTATTTATAAGGGAGGTCGGTGCCTCATTTGTACACTCACCAACTAGCTCTGCGGTGCGCAAGTCTTGGAGGAGAACCTACTGCAATTGGGGGTGACGTCAATGAGGGATTTGGTCTATGTATTGGTATCTCCTGGTTCAGTAGTGCGCTACTCTTTCCTAGTGAAGGAGTAGAGGAGGATCTTCTACTTTGTTTCTAGTTTATCTATATTGAGGAAGTTTTGCTAGATTTTCTTCCCCATGAGGGTTTCCCAAGATAATCTGTGTGTCTCTATTGTATCTGTGATTTCCTCTCTTTTTGTGATCTTATTTATGCAACTAATGTGATAAATGATTATAATAATAAAGAAGAATCGTAACTACTAGCTGTATAAATAAAATTCAACATGGTACCAGAGAAGGCATGAAAGAGACCAACTCACAGTTTATAAGAAGTGACTAGCCTTATTGCACCCTCTCCAAAATCTAGTTTTCAGTATTGCAGCTGCTGCAGAATTAAGGTTTATGCATAAACCCTAAGTGTGACATTTTCCATGTTTAAGGAGGACATTGGGGGAAGTAACCACATCTAGGAGCTCGCCCTAGGAGGGCACATCTAGTCCCTGGATCATAATTCTAAAATTTGAAGTTTGAAAAATTAGGGTTTCCTCAAAAAACCCTAAGTTGTAGTTGCAGTTCTAGTTCCTTTGTGCCAGTTCCTTCATGCCAGTTGCAACACCAGTTGAAATGCCAACACCAGTTGAAGTACTAGTTGTAGTGAAATATTTTGTGAAGTGTTGGTTTATTGTCCTAGTGCGCCTTACCATAGAAAATATCAAGCTAACTTTAAGTTACAATTTGAAGCACCTTTGAAGTTTTAAAGGATTGTTTTTGCTTGCGGTTGCTGTCAGATGGTGACACTACCTGCTAATATTTTCATAGGTATGTAGTTACATATGTTCAATTTGTATCATTATTCTAAAGGCTATTTGCAAGAGAAGGGATCTTTTGTCTAAACAACAATCGTAGATCTAGAAGGATCTCAGATCCAACACATTCAGAGGAACAATGCACCACAGGTTTGATTAATTTGATATGCCTCTATTTGTTATGGCATTATTGTGATCTTATGAACATCTAGGTTGTATTTTGATTTTTTGAAGTTATGACTATCATACTATTCATTGGTCAAAATTAAATTCAAGGTATTAGATTGATTAAAGTTGAGATTATAGAGTTTATTCTCTAACCCAATTTTCTATCAAGAAAACATATTATCTTAGTAAAGAGGACAGGTTGAAGAAAATACTTGTGATCTTGAGTGAAGGAGACTCGGAAGAAAAACAACACACTCATTCTTGAGGACAAGACTCAAGGTTTCAGGTTTGATTGATTAAAGTGACAAGATTGAAATTTACACATATCAAGTCTTATAACTGCTAGACACTATAGTTGTGATAGCAATCTTTGAAAAGTTTTATTATTGAATATTTGATAGCATGTGAGGACTATTGAGATAAATGCTTATTGTAATCATTTACTAGATATAACTAAAATATCCTCTAGAAGAAACTTCTTGTTTTGTTTCCAGATTACCATGGAGGAATGATTGATCACAACACTAGAAGAGTGTTTCTCTCATTCCTTATTATTGTATTTCTTACTTTTTACCCTTGTTTCAGGCAGGCCACACGTGATATCTCTGAAGGATCTATTGTGACTATCGTTCTCACTATTTTTTTTATTATTATTATAAAGAGTATTATTCTTGTCTATTGTTTCTCCCATGTTTCTCTTGTTCCATGCAGGTCACATGTGATAACCCTGAGGGAGCTATAGTGACGGATGGAGGAGGCAACATGTTAGATGAGACATGGAGAAGACTATCCAAGTTGTATACATGACCACATACATACATGTATAGAAGAATAAGAAGAAGAAGAAGAATTTATTGTTGCTAGATTCACAACATCTCATATGAAGACAAAACATGAAGAACATAAGGCTCCAAAGATAACATAACAAATCCCTCTAGTGCAGTTGATCACTCTTTAAATTATTAGGAAGAGTTAGTAGAGCCAGAAAGGCCTACCCATAATCAATGCAGTAACCTGGAAGAGACTATCATGGTCCCATGATACTTTGCAGGATGAAAATCCATATAGCATTGATGTGCCATATCAGAGGGAGCAGATGGATCTAAAGATTATATCGGATGAGAGGGAGCATGGAGACTCAGAGTGAGCCTGATCTCATAGAGGATCATATGGGAAAAGGTGACATCTTCCAGGATGAATATATAGATGCCATGAGTTGAGAATACTAGATTGTTCTACCTTCAAGGGTTTGTAGTTCCTATGTTGTATGTTCAACATGCAAAACAATGTAAGAGTATTTAATTTGATACCAATTTGCAACTATATCATGATCAAATTGGCCAATGTTGGAGGACACGTTGCGGAAATGTTTTTGTGACATGAGATCAAACCTATATAAATCGGAGTAGGAAAGGCAAGGATTGAAGAGTAACATGGAAAAACATGGACGATAGCCTTGAATTCCCTTTGTTTCACTATTTTTGTTTTTCTTTCTAACAAGCATTTTATGACCAAGAGCGTGTTGCCTCGATGAGAGGGGTGGATTGCAGGTGACATGGTGACCTGATGTATGCATCAATGAAGTTAGTGGATGAAAGTGAATCATTTGAGTGAGGTGAAAGGAACCTAAATATTTTGTGGCAAACATTCAAAGGAAAAATATGTTGGCTAATAATTGTCGAGGGTAGATTTTGCAACATATGGCATGTTTCTTGTGTGCCTATGTCACATCCAACAATATAGAATCATAACTAAATAGAAATAACCTTGTAGATACGTAAGCATGCACATCAACAACACATATTAGTTTGGGGAAACCTTGTATAGGGAGAAAACCCCCAACAAATGATATTCATTTATTGCATTAATAATGTAAGATCACTTACAAACATCCACCATGGAAACTCTGCTCTTAAAGAGCTTGCCAAGTTAACTTTGACCTGACAGAGACCTAAGAGACCTGACTGATATAAATGTATCCTATTTTCTTTCAAATACTAAGATATATCATCTCTGATATGGCTGACTGATATATATCAACCATAACAGTGTTGTACTGATATGGTTGCCTCTTAAGCGCTGATAGGTACCTCTGTACAACACTGTTATGGTTGCCTCTTTAGCATTGATATGTACCTCTGTACAACACTGTTATGGCTGCTTCTTTAGCATTGATATGTACCTCTATACAACACTAATACAATGTGTATATGTGCCTCCGTATACAAGCCTTTAATGCTTCACCTTTTACCCTGCATAGCAATTATGTTGAGGAGAGGGGATCGACCTCTCCTTATAAAGGAATGGAGGAGAAGTAGAGAGGACTCGAAATAGGGGTGTGAAAACATGCTTGCCTTAACTCAACATTACACTTTAGTTCAAAAATAGAACTAGACTTGAGACTTCAGTTACAACTCAACATTATAGTTTAGTTCGAAGATAGAACTAGACTTGAGACTTCAGTTACAACTCAACATTACACTTTAGTTCGAAGATAGAACTAGACTTGAGACTTCAGTTACAACTCAACATTACACTTTAGTTCAAAAATAGAACTAGCCTTGAGACTTCAGTTACAACTCGACTCTTTACAAGGCAATTCAAATTTCTCTTCATGGTGAATAATGTTACACATGCCAACGCACTAGTTCAATACATTTATATCATTTGAAATATTAGGAATATCATTTGTTTCTAGCTCATAGGAATTTTATATTCAACCTAAATTTTGCTAGATGCCTTGACTTTTTCTCATGGCTCACAAGGCTTGACTAGGTTCACAGAGGTTGTACGTTCCCCATGAATTTTTCAATAGTCTATCTATGCTCGCAGAGGTTGTATGTTCCCCCTGACTTTTGCACTAGGTTGTCTATGCTCACAGACGTTGTACGTTCCCCCTTACTTTTGCATTAGACTCACATAGAATCTTGTTCATCCTAACTTTTGGTTTGACTCACAGAGGTTGTATGTTCCCCCTGGCTTTTGTCAATACCTCACAAGACTGGTTGATTCTCCAAATCTCCCTAGCTAGCCTCAGGGTGGCCCATATGGCCTCTCATTGGAGAATGATCGTCAATGCTGCCAAATTTAACACATACATGATAGAATCTAGTGGAAATGTTGTAACTTGCAATCCTGCCAATCTTGGAATCCTGAAAACTATTAAGTCTATTGAATTTTGAATGGGACCTAAAATTCTACTTTCTCCATATGAAGTCCAATGAGGTTGGAACCACTCTCAAACATTCCAAAGCAATTAATGGTAATGTTAAAAATTTAAATAAAAGGATGAAAATGAAAGATAAAGGAGAATGTAAGGGGGACCTCTTTAGATATTTTTTAGTATTCCCTAAGGTTAGGTTTTATGAATCCTCCCTTAATTTATGGTTTTTTCTAAAAAAAAATCATATCAGTGGGTCCCTAGTCAACCTGTACGGATTTGTACAGAACTGGTCGGTTCAAAGTGTTATGAACACACACACACACACACACACATATCGATATAAATAAACAATGATTAAACAATACTAATTAATACTCAATAAATAAATATGTTATGAAGAGACACCTTCATGATGGAAGGTCGTGTCTCTTATGAAATGGCACCCCTGTGTGGGTATATATACGAGTCCTCATTCTCATTTGTAATCATTTGAACTATATCATTCATTCTTATACATTTACTCAATATATTATTATTTCATCCTAAATGTATTACTTTATATTCCATGTATTTTGGATAACTTATGTGTGGACAACATTGTTCGCCACATTTGGTATCAGAGCCTTGTTTTTCTAATCCTCGCCATTGGTTGATCTAGCTTTTGGCCAACCTTCATTTCTTAGAGTTTCTCTGATTTGGTCCTTGACCACCAATCGACCCTTGGCTTGGCCATTAAAAAAAACAAATTCAGTTGGAAAAAAAAATATTATTTTGTTGCTATATGAGAAGATTTTTGAAAGAAAAAAAATATTAATCTGCTACAAGAAAAAAAAATAGAACCAGAAATCAACCATCGTACAGTCAACCGCTACCAAATTAACTGCCATTGTCATTCTTTCTGTTGTATTTGTCACACATTGCCACAGATAGAGACCTGAGATTTCATGCCCAGCAGGCCGAACTAGGAACTTGCAAGGGCATACCAATTAGAACCTACCGAGCTATAGCAAATTAGTAACAACTTAGACGAATCAAAACTCATGGAAAAACAAATCACTTACGCTTGAGCTAGGCCTACTTATTTTTTTAAAAACCCCATTTGACCCATTTGACAATGCCTAGCTATGTTTACAACCTACCAATAACTGGGACTCACAAAGAGAATAAAGAAAGAGTGGAATGGATTACCTGTTTGTTATGGAAACATTGCTCTTTACTGTAATGATCCCAAGCCAAATTTTTCGCTTGGAATCACTAACTACCATTGATTTGTTTGATGTGCAGGTGTCTATTGAAGTTTTCCAGTTATTTTAATGATGTTTATACCAAATTCATCCAACATACACAATATCACAATATAATCAAGATATAGAAAACATAGCATAGATCTAACCCATGCTTTTTGTTGTCCGGCTACATAATTTCTGAGGTATCCTTCCACCCATTTGTTGACTATTTCGGTCTGGCCATCTGTCTGAGGGTGATAGATGGTACTAGGGGTCAATGCCGTTCCCACTAATATGAATAACTCCCACCAAAATGTACTCATTAACCTGCTATCCCTGTCATTGATAATGGTCTTTGGTAGGCCGTGTAATCTGAACACCTCTATGAAAAATAGCTCGGCCACCTGTGTTGCGCTGAAGTCTGTAGATATGGAAAATAAGTATGCAAATTTCTTCAATCTGTCCACTACTACGAAAATGTAGTCTTTCCCCTGTGCTCTGGGCAATCCGGTGATGAAATCCATAGATACAATCTCCCACTTGTGCTCTAGAATGGGTAGGGGTTGCAACAGTCCTGCAGGGTGCGTGTGCTCATCCTTGTTCTCTTGGCATGTAGTGCATTCTTTGACATGCTTAATAATGTCTTCTTTGAGGCCCTTCCATGAGAACCTTTCTCTCACCTATCTGTATGTCTTACCAATTCTCTGATGTCCCGCTACTAGTGAGTTATGACATGCATGCAATATCTTGGCTTTGAGAGCTGATCCAGGAACCAAGAAAATTAAGCCTTTATAATAAATGAGGTCATTCATGACCCTGAAGTTGTCATCCTATATCTGTCCATCCAATAGTTGACAAGCGAACTGATCCTTTGCATATTCCACTATCAAGTGATCCTTCCAGTCAACTGACATACCAGGCATGGAAAAAATGGAGGGCCTCCTAGATAATGCATTGGCTACTGCATTGTTCTTTCCTTTGACGAATTCAATGTCAAACTCGTAGGCCTATATTTTTCTTACCCATTTTTGCTACCTTTCATTCAAATCCTTTTTCTCCAATAGGTATTTAAGACTGTTATGGTCAGATTTGACCACAAACCTTGCACCTACCAAATATTGCCAAATTTGGCTAGTGCATGCATGATAGCCAACATTTCTTTGTCATAAATGTTGTAAAGTAGTTCAGGACCCCTAAGTTTCCAGATTTCATAGGCAAGAGGGTGCCTATTCTGCATCAACACAACCCCTATACCTTCCCCTGAGGCATCACACTCCAAGGTGAAAGGTAGGCTGAAATCTGGAAGAGATAGAACTGGGCAGGTGCTCATTACCTCTTTCAATCTCTCCATTGTGGCTTGGGCCTCTTCACTCCATTTGAAGGCCCCCTTTTTGGTCATATCAGTCAAGGGTGCACACAGTTGAGAAAACCCCTTGACAAATTTTATGTAGTATGTTCATATGCCTAGGAATCCCCTTAACTCTGTGAGTGTCTTAGGAGTAGGCCATTCTCTGATGGCTGTTATTTTTTCTTGACGTACCTGTACCCCTTTTTCTCCTATGATGTGTCCCAAGTAGAGCACCTCTGTCATCTCGAACTCACACTTGGATTCCTTAGCATATAGTGATTGTTCTTCCATGATTGACAGGATTTGGTCCACATGTCGAAGGTTTTCCTCCCACGTCTTACTGTAAATGAGAAAGTCATCAAAGAATACTAACAAGTATTTCCTCAGTTGTTTTTTGAACACATGGTTCATGCAAGATTAAAATGTGGCTGGGGCATTGGTTAACCCAAAGGGAATTACCAAAAACTCGTAATGGCCGTAGTGATACCTGAAAGTTGTTTTCGAGATGTCCTCCTCCCTCATCTTGATTTGATGGTACCCGAATGAAGGTCAATTTTTGTGAAATAGACAGCTCCATGCATCTCATCAAGCAACTCATCAATCCTAGGTATAGGATACCTGTTTTTGATCATCTTCTTATTCAAAGCCCGGAAGTTAATGCACATCCTCATCATCCCATCCTTCTTCTTGACCAAGAATACTGAAGAAGCAAAAGGGCTCGAACTCGGCTTGATGTGTCCCATGTCTAGAAGCTCCTTGATGGCCTTCTCTATCTTGTCTTTATACTTCTTGGGATGTCTAAAGGGTGTGGTGATAATTGGTTTATCCCTACCTCTAATTCAATGATGTGCTCAAACCCCCTGTCTGGTGGCACAGCTGGAGGAATCAGCCCGAACACCTTATGATGCCCGTCAAGGATCTTTTAATGGCTTTTTCTCTTTTTTCTCAAGTCAACTTAAGAATATAACCTTAGCTTGTTGACCTTCCCCCTCAGTGTGAGACTATGGCCTAGTGGGGACACCTAGACCACTACGTCTTTCCAAACCTTTTCATCAAGAGGTGGGGAACATTACAGTCTCCCCTGCTTGAAATTGCTTGTCCTCAAGCAATTCCAAAACTGTCTCTCGTACCATTTGTTCATTTTCCCATGTGGCATCCTCAATGGGTAAGTATTTCCATCTAATCAAGTACTCCTTAATGCTTTGCTTTCGGAGCTTCTTTTCTCGAACCTCTAGTATCTCTTCTAGAATAAACACAAGCTGTCCTTCTTCCTCCATGGGAGGTAGTATCTCAACGGGGTTGATGTGTTGGCCGAGGGCTTTCTTTAGGCAGGATACATGAAATATGTTGTGTATTCGACTACCTGGTGGAAGCTCTAACTCATAAGCCATGACCCCTGTCCTTCTGCTGATTCTGTGAGGCCCAAAGAAATGTGGCCATAGTTTTTCTGCTCTGCTTCTTTTAATTGAAGCCTACCAGTAGGGTTGGAGCCTCAAATAGACTAAGTCACCAACCTCAAAAGTTCTCTCCACTTTGTGTTTGTCCGTCTAGAACTTATGTTGGTTATGTGCCCTCTGTAAATGATCCTTCAACTTCCGGAGGATGTCTTGGCTCCGTTGTACCCAATCCTGCACCATTGGTGCCCTACTGTCCCCAAAGGCAATCTCCACAAAGGAGAGGGGGTCATTGTTGTATAAAGCTCTGAATGATGTCATACCTATGGATACATGATGGGTGGTGTTGTAGCAGTATTCTCCCAAGTGCATATGGTTGAGCTATGTTCCATGGTTGTCTATTCTTGTTATTTTCTACATACACACATATAAACACATCAGTAAACCCTAGGGATGAAATTAAGAGGCCATTCAACAAGTAAACACAAGTAAACAACTAGATCAACAAACTATTTGACAAAATACCACAACCAGAAAAAGTCTTAAAAAGACACCAAAACTGTGATGATCCTTGCATAATGGCTTGGGATCATTACATTTACTTTCTTTTTTATACTATTTTCCTTTACTTAATGTGCATCTATCCAACTGTGTTGTGTTATTCAACCACCCTTTAATTGACTTTCTCACTTACCAAACTTAGTTAGTTATCTTACGTGATTGGGTTGTATCATCAGATCGAAACTTGACTATGGAGGATTCATGAATTACTCCTAGATATAATATTAGATTGGGGTATTAGACCATGAATATTACCTTTGAATGTTGGAAGGAAAACTGGGCACTAAAACAATCTTGGATCATTTCATCATTGGAACTGCATCACTGTGTACCTAAACTTCATAGAGATCTCTTATGGGGGTGGGCGAGCACTTTAACCTTCACTATTTACCACTATGCCTCAACCTATCTTACTTTCGTGCATGTAACTTGGTGAGACTTCCACTTACCACTTTACCCTAGGATATTGAGTGCAACCCAACTCATTGATGAAGCCAGGAAGTAAGACTAGGGGAGGCATGGCATGCTATGAACCCTTTACCTTACCTTGCCTTCCTTTACAAAGATTTTTTCTTGGCACCACTATTTTGTTGATACGGGTGGGATTCAACCCCATAAATGCTTTGATGAATTCAAACAACATTCTAGTGTATGCTTGTGAAGACTTCATTTCTCATCAGGGCACTTAACTAGATTTTCTTCTGTATTAACATGGCCATTCCATGACATTTCTCTCTAATTGGATGGATTGAATCGATTTCTTTGAGATTTTGCACCTTGATGCTGCTATAACATTTGATGAGAGGCTAGAGACAGGGAGAGGAAATAGATAGATAGAGACATCTCAAGAGGGGCGAGGTGGATGGAATGATGAAAATGAGCAAACACACCACAAGATGTGTTGCACGGAATGAACTCGGACGTGATAGATATGCGAGATGCAGTGAAAGGATTTAGACACCGATGCTTATATATGTTGTTGCTACACTCAATCTATTTTATTTTATTTATTGATTGCTATATCGATCACACAAACCTGTCCACCAGACAGGAAATGAAGGGACTACACGAGGAAAGGAAGGGACTACACTTGGGGACCATACACATTTGTGCATAGAATTTCCTTCGTGTTCCCTATGATTTGCATGTTAACAGACAATGTATGTCTCGTGGCTTCTGCTGCAAGTAGATTCACCGATTGTGGTTTCCACAAGGTGAGAATTCCTCACGCCGTCTATTGGCTTTCGACAACCAACATCTTGTACTTACTCCAATGTTTTTTACTAATGATTTCCATTCTATCCAGTGTGCATTTTGTCTCTTGAATGAAACAGAGGTCAGGTTGTTCCTTCCTCGGTCTATTTTTAAGGAATCGTTTATTTCTTGGGTTGTTTAGGCCTCTTATATTACAAGTTATAATATTCATTTAAACATGTGGGGGGGACTTGGGGAAGAGATTTTAATATTACCTAATTTCATCAGCAAGGCTCCTAGTTCTTGTAGGGATACGTTGTTTGATTTCCTTCCTTTCTTTCGCCTTTCCTGCTTGGGTGAGTGTTGAAGTTGTCCATTGCATGTTTTTATTACCAGGTATCCTATCTCTCCATGAAAGCACTTGGTACCTTTGGATTTTGATTCCTCCCTTACGAGGAAGAGATATTGAATGTGATCTAGTTTCTCTGCTAGAACATTGTGAACTCCCTGCCTTTTCCATTGCTCCAGTATGTTCGAGAGATCTATTCCTTCCCTTTCCACGATGTCTCTGAGATCTGGGTCTTTTTTTTCTACCTCACTTGGTGTCATCTCATCATCTTTGTCTACCTCCTACATTGGGGTGTTGGCCTCTTCATTTCCTCCTTCCATAGGACTTGTGCTACCTCCCTCTTCTCCCTTGTCGCTTGGATTTTCTGGGTTCTCATGAGTTGCTTGTTCATTTGTTTCACTGGATTTCATCTTTACCTTTCCTCCTTATTCCCCTTGGTTGGGATTGCCTCTTCCTTCTGTTCTAATCCTGGCTTCCGGGTTTCTTACTATTGGGGCCTTGCCTTATCTTTTGTTTCCTCTTCTTTTTTTATTTGGCTTCACAAACCCGTCCTCATCTTGCTGTTGTTTGGTGTTTTCCGATTTTTGTTTTTTATTGAGAGGGAATTCTCTTAGTAGGTGTCTATGTTCATGACATCTTCTGCATCGAAACGAGATCTGTTCATGGTCTATACTTTGTGTCCATTCCTCATCCCTAAATTCCAAGCTTATGGCTTCTGGGAGCACCCCCGAGACATCCATTTCTATGCAGATCCTTGCATAGGATATGTATCTTCCTTTTAATGTTTCTTTCGATGTCTTGACATATTTTCCCAACTTATTCCCTATTTCTTTGAAAGTGGATGGCAACCTATAATCTAGTGGTAAGGAGTAAAGCCTCAGCCAGACTGGGACATTTTTGAATGTTTCTTTCTTTGGGGAGAAGTTTTCCTTCCATGGACGCATGTACAACCCCCCTGAGGTGTGGAAATATGGCCTCCATCAAATATTTTATCTATGTCCTCCAGGTTCATAAAGACTATTGTAAAGAAGCCTTTCTATCCCAGGTGAATTTCAACTTCTCCACTTGGCTTCCATTGGTATTTTATCCAGCTGCACAAGGTTTTTTTTGTGGGCTACAGACCCATGAACTTGCATATCAATGCATGTGTCTTCATCTCATCCCAAAAGAGTTGTGTTTGGGGGTCTTCCAGTATAACTTTGGGGATCAATGTTTTCTTAGGTTTACATGGGTTGCACCCATCTACCCCACCGGGGTTTGCCATTTCTTGCATAGCGTTCTGGGATTCTCTAGGTCTTCCCCTACGCGATCACTTTCTCCTTGGTTTCCCTCATGATTCTTTTCTGATCCTGGTCCCGAGGTGCCTGTCAAAGGTTCCTTGAAACCAACATTGCATGGGCCATTCCCTCTGTCCACTACCACCTGCTTGTAGGAGGGGGTTCCAGTCCCTCCCCCTTTGGTAACCATGTTGGCCATTGTTGTAACCGCGTCTGTTAAACCCTATCTTGAGACTAGTGTTACAAACCATAGTTCATAAATATATGATTAAGTGAATTCACCTCCATTGTCTATACACAAAGTGGTGATTTTCTCCCTAGATGCAGTTTCAATCAAATTCTAAAATGATTGAAATTATTTTAATGCCTCTAATTTTTCCCCTAAAAAATACACCCAAACCATCCTACCGAAGTCATCAATAAATAGTAAAAAACACTTTCTTCTCCCATTGAGTGGGTTGTCCAAAGGTCCACAAATATCAATGTGAACAAGTTGTAGCATCCTAGTTTCCCTCCAAGTTCTTGTGGCAAATGATAACCTTCTATGTTCTCCATAAATGTAAGCTTGGCATGTTGCATTTTCCTTCCGAAATGTGGGAAATCCCTTTACCATTCCTTGTTGTTGAAGCTGAATAAGATTATCAACATTCAAGTGTCCAAAATGAACATGCCATAATCGAATAGGTGTAA